>NJDC01001875.1:233423-248146 GCA_002245475.1 Calephelis virginiensis | reverse complement strand
TGCCTACCCCGTAAGGGACTTGGCGTGAAGATATGTATGTATGTATGTATGTATGTATTAAAGAGATTTCAATCTGCCACTGCAATTTGTAATGTGATTTGTTGTACCTTTTATTTAAGTTCAAATCAGATTGTGATTTGTATTTTTAATCTAGTTTATATTGTAAATATTATTATTGAAAAAAGACAAGCCCGCTGAGTTTCTTTCGCCGGATCTTCTCAGTGTGAGGCTGCGATTCCGATTGTTTGTTGTTTATAAAAGGATTCCCAATATTTTAATATTTACGGGTTGTAAGTGTAACAAAAGAGGAAAATTTTAGAAACTCTTAAAATTATTACGCGATAGTGAAAAGGATCACAGTTAGTACTATTACAAAAACCCTGTATCAAATCTTGGTCTATCCTTAAACATTTTTCAAATGATTAAATTTTAACATCGACTAGCACGTCCATTGATAATTATTTGATTCAGGTAAAAGGGTTCCTGAAAAGTAAACAAAAAACAGAATAAACGTGTCTGTGTTATTTTTAACTAGCTGATCTAACGCTGTCCTGTCTTAACAGAGACTTAACCTTTTGACAATAATAATTTACACAACAAAAGAAGTAGCGAAATCGTTTCAACTGTTCACGCGTGAAGTTATGACCATTTAAATCAATTCCAAATTCTTCAAAGATGACCTAGAGAAATAGATCTTCTTATATTATAGATGATTTGTTTCATAAATTACGTGGTGATACCTGTAACATTAAAATCGTTTAAAATTGTGCAGACTGAACCTTTTGAAAGTGTAATTAAAAGATGAACGATTATAAAACTTGTACGTAAGCAATACGTATTGCAAATAATCTGAATTGAATGATTCAACATATTGTAACACCGATAACGGTCCGTGGCTGGTAGTGCCAGGTCTGTACATAGCATTCATTGACGTATTTACCATTTTTGTCCAGGAGGGCCAGAGTAAACAACTGTTGTACTGGTCTGTGCCTACCACAAGATGTAACAATGGTTTCACCTTGTGTGGTGTTTGTTGTAAACTATTTCCTAAAACTTAACAATTTTTAACCTCTGTGGTCTAGCGGTCCGGGTGTTCGACTTGACTGCATGAGGTTCCGGGTTCGAATCCCGGGTCGGCCAACAAAAAGAAAAATTGGATTTTTCCAATTTTCTAATTAAAAAAAATGTTGGTCTTGATTGGAAATGTGCCCGGTTGGCGATAGGCTTGCCACCTATCACATTGTGGGACTTAGGGTCTTCGGCTAGTCGTGGGTACCCTGGTTGTGCCTCTGCCTACCTCTCACCTAACAAAGGATAACATTGGTGTATATGCTATCTATGTAATCTATGCTCGTATCTTACGAGCTGCCTGCAAATATGGAGATGGTCAATTCTACTTAGTAGAACCTGACCAAGACAGGGAAACGGAAAATTGGTAGATTGAAGTGCAGAGTGAGAGGAGTTTAACGATAGGGGTGTCTCTATCGTAGAGCGAGAGAGAGAAAAAAATACGTTGCGAGAAACGAAAGTTATGGCCATTCTAAAAAATGTGAATTTCATTTGTAATGATGAACTCATTTGGTGGGTACTCAGAATTGTGTATCTATAGGACATAACTACCCGCGTTAACGGGTTAGAAAGGAATTAAAAATTTCGCCACGGGACTTGAGTTCTTAGTAGCTCAATTGGTTAGAGCATTCGTCGTCTGGAGACGAAAGGTAACAGGTTCAAATCCTGTCTGGGGCGAAGTTTTTTCTTTCTTTAAAATTTACAGTAGAGAGTTCTCTAGTGAAAATGTACAAGGTCCCCCAGATATAAAGGGAAGTGGGACGACCAAAGTAGATTTTAATCAGGTTACGAGTACTATCTAGAATTACTCAATGTAATGGTAATTAAGTTACTAACTATAGTTAATCAAATTCTAAGCACCGACGGATCCTGATTATTATCGAGGAAGTCTTTAATCGTGATCCTCTGAAATTGTTTTCTAGAGCTGTACAATCGAATTCATCTTACAAATCTGATGCTCTACATTTGTGTTCACTTTAGAAAGCTACAAAGTTTATTATCTAACCCTCTTTTTAAAAAATCCTGTTTCAAAGCTTCTTGGAAGCATAGTTTGAGGAAGACTGCTCCACCGTTTCATTGTATTAAAGAAGGTTTGTGCAAAGCTAACAGTATACGTCCAGTCACGAAGATGGCGTGGCTGGAAAGCCTTATTGTGGTGTGTAGTGCGAGATCGAAATGTTTTAAGCAGAATATGAAAAAGTTCTTCAGAACATTTCTCATTGTACAAACACATAAATTACTTTTGCTAGAAAAAGTTATAACCTTATTAATTCTTACACACTTTATGTTATGTATTAAATAGGTTACATAATTAAATAGATCATATGTTAACGTACAGCCTGACACGAGGCTGTGTTGGTATTTGAAATACCTATAATACCGGTTTAATGATACTGTGTAATTTTCCGACGTCGTACTTATTAATTTTATTAACACTTACATAGTAGACAAAGATATATGTAAACTAGATGTTGCCTGCGTCTACGCTCATGTAATTATTAAAAGTTTAAACTCTCCTCACCCGGCTTAAATACTGGAATATAAAGTAGCATAAGTTTCTGCAGTCTTCTAAATATATATACCTAAAATTAAAAATGTTCAATGAACCCCCGAAAACACCCGTATGCTAAGTGCTCTAGCTAAGAACCATCCCAATCATATAAGCTTTCAAACAAAAGAAATCCCATCGAAATCTGTTCACAAGTAAAGCATTCGCATCGAAATCTGTTCATCCATTCAAAAGTAATAATGCCACACTCACACAGACTCTTCAAACTCATAACACACCTCGTTATCAGTGTTAATAAAAAATAAACTATCGTAGCGACGTAAAGCTAAAGTTGAAAATTTTCAACAACCCCGACAACTATACATATATACATGTGTAAACGAAAATCCACATCGAAATCAGTGTATTCGTTCAAAATTTATACAGATACCGAAAACATATAACACCTCTTTTTCCCCGTGAGATTTTTTTTAATTGCATCTAACCCCAAAGTAAGCAAATTATATGCTTGTGTTATGGGTGTTAGTCAACGATTTTAATACAAAGAAATACTTAAATAGATACCAGAATAAATTTAATAAACACCCAGACCTGACAATAACTAATTGACTAGGCCGAGTAGAGTGCTCAGCCACAGATTATTATTTCTATTATTTAGGTGGATTGGACTGTTCCCTACAACGCCAGCAATAAGGGCTGTTTCCCGGGAGACCGTACCTCGACTTGGTGCTGCGTTCTGGTTACTGGGTGGACTTGATTGAGAAGTAGTGGCTCGTAACTCGGCGTTAGGCGACGAGCGCAAGAGAGGTCTTCGTCGTCTAGACCGGCGAGTCTTGTGAGTTTGTGTTTGGGTTGGGAAGGAGGGTTATATACGACAGGACGTGACGGGATCTTCTTAGTTTGATAGGCATGTTTGCGGCTGATGTGAGATGGAAGGTACGCTGCGGATGTAGAAAGGAGAGATTGTATAGGGAATAGTTTAAATGAAGCGCTGGCTAAGCTCTCGCACTCGATACTGTCTGCCTACCACGTAAGGGACTTGGCGTAACGATATGTGCGTATGTATTTAGCACCATGCTAGTAGTTTTTGAGTTATATCTACTTAATAATGTATATATTTTTTTATTTTATTAATTAACGAACTAACTACCTACAAATTAACAACAACCCAGTTGTAGCAATTACCAACTATTGTCAGTTGTAGATAGCAAAATGGCGACAAGTCGATAAGTCTCCAGTTTTATTTATTACAAAAGAAAAAAAGTGTTCATTGGGAACACATTTTTATACACATTTTTTAGATTTATCACTTTCTTATTTTAAAATTTGCCTAAGTATATCTTTCGAACGACTGACAAAACTCATGGTTTTAAGAACCCATAAGTTAGAGATATATCTCCAACCCGTTCGAATTAATTATGCACCTTGCGCTGTGACGTCATTGGTCATTTTCATTATTTTATAGTTTTTTTATGTTGGTATAAGATTAGTTTCGTAACGGTAATAAATGTGTTGTCTTCTTCTTTCCTTAGGTTTTGGCCTTCACGTTAGTATTTAGCCATTAGTCAAGTAGAAATTCGCATCAAATTTTATATCAATTTCAATTAATTTTCATAGTCATCAGTCATAAGTCGTCAAGAAGTCATGTCAGGCTCTTGGGTAAAGCGGTGGCCTGTTTACTCAAGCTCATGTAATGAGATTTGGCGCCAACGAGAAAATACAGGATACGCTAATTTCTTCATGATTATTTCATTTGTGCTCTTTCACTGAACAAATTTGCACATAGTGCCACCAAAATTGACTAATTTCACTCAATATCAACACGAAATTCAATAATTATGAAAAAACTTCGACCATCTTTTCTCTCGATGGCGCCAAAACTCAAGTTACTTATTCATAGAGATATATCTCCAACCCGTTCGAATTAATTATGCACCTTGCGCTGTGATGTCATTGGTCATTTTTATTATTTTATAGTTTTTTTTATTGTTGGTATAAGATCGGTTTCGTAACGGTAATAAATGTGTTGTCAAAGAGTATGTACATATTTCATAATAGATGCTTGCGGCGAATGCGGGGCGCGGGACAGCAGGAGAGGGGACGCATTCCAGCGGAGCGCTCAGTTGCTTCGTACGAGTGGTAACGAAACCCTACCTCGATAGATTTTGTTAAATATGTAGCATAAATATCGCCTCTGTGGTCTAGCGGTCCGTGTGTTGGACTTGGCTGCATGAGGTCCCGGGTTCAAATCCCGGGTCGGCCAACAAAAAGAAAATTGGATTTTATCCATTTTTTCTAATAAAAAATGTTGATCGGGATTGGAAATGTGCCCGGTTAGCAATAGGCTTGCCACCTATCACATTGTGGGACTTAGTGTCTTCGGCTAGTCGTGGGTGCCTTGGCCTAGTCGGGGATATGGGCGTGAAGATACTTCTTCTTCTTCATGTAGCATAAATCACAATTATTAACACATGACGAATTAGGTTAAATATTCACATATTTTATCGAACCTTTGGCTAAAAGTTATTGGTGTCGGACTTTAAGTATTAAACCAACAGGCAACGGGTCATTTGATCCGGAATAATATTTTTAACATTTCTGAGCACATAAAAGTATGAAAGTTATTAACATATTATACAAACTAGTGGTCACCCAATAGTCGAAATTCGACCACAATAAATTGTAACATCTTGTTGATAAGAACGCCATCTTCATTTCTCAAGACCAACTAACTACTTTATTTCCAAACATTTTAGTGCGCCATCTGTGATTTTTTATCGTTACCAGCAATATATTTGTTTGTGTGTGTCAAATGCATGGTAGTGTGGGTAATGTTTTATTTTTTGATTTAATGTACATTATTGAAAAATATTAGCGTTCTGCACTTCTCCTACACATAAACTGTAAGTGCGCCAAATTTCATGCTCCTCAGTCAGCGCAATTTTCGTAAAAAGGGGTCAAAAGTTTTGGCATCACGTATTAATATATAGATTAAAGTTAGGACAATGATAATTTATAAAACTTAAGTCAAAACTCATTTGAATATTGTGATATTTTTATTTTTCACAAAAATACGGAAATAGGAAAGCATAACAATACATGCTGTTATAATTATTATGGTTTTAGCTCAACTTCAATACTTTTCTATCCAGAACCAAGATCCCCTGCAACTGTAGTTTAACTGATAAGTTGCCAGTCTTCTACTGCGTCGACAAGTTGTAGCCTTGAGGAGGCCTGCACAAGAATCTTCTAATGTAAGAGAGAAAAAAAATAAAGTATGTCTTTGTAAACAGAATTTATATGGTAACAAAAATTACATGTGAATATTTATATCGACGATACTACAATTACCCGGAGTCGTAGGTCCTGGGAAACCTTATAACTGATATTTTAGAGTAGGTAAAGAGAGAGAGGCCTTAACTCTGGGGATTCTCGGTCCTGAGCGCTCCACCCCTCCTGGTGTTCCCTTGTATTGTTCCGGGGTAAACGCTCAACTTAGTGAATCCCGTCAGGCTCCAACTGGAGGGCGTTATTATAGATAGATCTATTATATGTGCGATAGGTAGGGGTAGTATAGGTAGCCGTACCGTAGAACCCTGAAAGTCGAAAGCAGGAGTCAGGGAGAGGTGCCAAAAGGACATCGACGGGAATAGGAGGATCTACATTTGCAGATCTCTCACAATATTCCCGGCGACGTAGTCTTGGAACCAGCCCCCTGAATAACACAGAAGAAAAGTACATAATATATATATTGAAATTTTTAAATTGAATTAATAGAAGTTTCTTACCTAAGGCGGGTGTATGTTGGTTTATTAGCACTTTTGTAAACATATTGGCTAACTGTAGCCTTAAGTGACCAATTATTTATTAATTTAGTAGTTGCCTGTCCGGCAGCGTAAGGACAGTGCACAGGCAAAAGGCAACCTCGCTGGGAAGGTCCCGACAGAATATCAAGTCCGGCCTCGTGGTTAGGTGAGCTTATATAGATCGCGCGCTAATCACGGAGAGGCGAGGGGTGAGAGGTAACATCGTACGATGCGTTGTTGTGCGGCTTTTCCAGGAACGTTGGTGGTTCTTATGGAATGTTCTTTATAAGTACCCACAACGTGACAAAGTAAACATTAGTCGCCATCGACAAACTTATGACTTATAGATCTGGCCACGTCTGTAAAGGTAGAAAGGTCAAGTCGGCAGAATCAGTCGTATTATATCTCAAAATTTAGTGCTCATTTAGTGCTGATAACAGATATTTGGTGCTGTGATAGGGGGACTAAAAATGAGAACACTGCTAACTATTCATTAAGCTAGTAGTGTGCCATTCGTGACCGCGCTATGATACAGTTGGAGCGAGAGGCACATCAGCTAATAATTTAGTGCTCATTTAATGCTAATTTAGTGCTTATTTAATGCTAATTTAGTGCTCATTTAATGCTAATTTAGTGCTCATTTAATGCTAATTTATTGCTGATAACAGTTGATATTCGTTAAGTTTGGAATGTAAAGCCTCTTGTGTAAGCTTATCAGCTACCTACCCTTCTAGCGCTTGGTTCCTAGCCGTAATCCGTATTCTCATTCGTAGTTTGCCTAAAAGTAATGAAGCCTTACTCATAGTTCCAAAAGATGTTCAGACAAAACTTCAGGCACAGGCGAACGTAGTTACGTATTACTCGTACAAAAATATATATTAACCGCGAAGACTCGCGAAGTACGGGAACCCAAACCGCAACGGAAGAGTAATTAGTGCTTATGTAATGGCGATGAGAAAAAGTAAATAGGTATGTAGATGATAACCATCCGGGCGAGTAGTCGTAAAATTTAAAAAAAAACTAGTCGCCATTGTGGTCTAGCGTTTCAGTTATTGGAATTGACTGCCTGAGGTCCCGGGTTCGAATCCCGGGTCGGACAACAAAAAGAACATTGGGTTTCTCCAATTTTCTAATAATAACCGGTTTCGCTTATACAGCATCATCAGGCCCTGATGATGCTGTATAAGCGAAACCGGTAGGCTACTAATTACAAAGTACCTAATAAATTATAAGTGATAAGTAAAACAGTACAAGTGTTTCTTTCTTTAAAAATATGAATATTTGGAAGTTTTACCAAGCGCCGACGATGGAAAATATCAAATATAATAAAAAAACCGTTGCTCTGGATGCGTGCCCGGTTGCCACCTATCACATTGTGGGACTTAGTGTCTTCGGCTAGTCGTGGGTGCCTGGTAGTGCCTCTGCCTACCTCTTCGGGGATATGGGCGTGAAAATTAGTCTGACTTCACTAGTAGACTTCACTTTAGTTTAGGCTCACACTCAAGTTTAAGCATCTTGATCCACTTTATATAGTTTTACATGAAACAAAAATTTAGCAGTCGAACATATAACCTTCTCCTATCTTCAAAACCGTGTATTAAAACTGCTTGTTATTGCATTCACAAAACTCACACACACAAAAATTTAAAAATACAAAACGGAAGAGCCGTTTTAAATATATTTTTGTATCTTCTGTCTACAGCCAGTAGAGTTAGCATCGTAATGCAGGTAGATGACCGTGGACTGTAAAAACCATAGTTGTTATAAGCGCGTCCCAGTCCTGTGCCAGGATGTTAGGCCCAATAAAAAAGTCTACCGACTACCCTACCCTCTGACCTGAAATGACATTATCATTATGGTGGGTAAATAGGTAATTGGTGGTTCCCTACCCAGGCAAGTTGCTGCGCAGTCCTCTACCAGCTTGTTAAGATTATTCCATTTAACCTATGCTCGCCTGCCTCCTCTAGGCAGAATGGCAGATGGTCTATTCTGTACAGTGCATTTACAATAAAATTTCGATTTTATCAGACGATATTGTAATATATCTTTATATATATAATTCTTGAGTTCGCGTGTTTGTCACTGTACTCCTTGTAGATGACTGGACCGATGTTAATGAAACTTTTTTTGTGTGTTCAAGAGAATTCGAGAATGGTTTAGATTCACAATTTGGTCTTCTGGGTAATGTTATAATCTAAAGATAGCTAACGATTCCGAAATGGTTCCATACAAATTTCATCAACATCCTACAAATAGTTTCTATATATTAATACGTGATGCCAAAACTTTGGACCCCTTTTTACGAAAATTGCGTGGGCGCAGGAGCATAAACATTTGGCACACTTATAGTTTATGTGTAGGAGAAGTGCAGAACGCTAATATTTTTTAATAATAATGCTTATAAATTACATTAAATCAATGAATAAAACATTACCCGCACTACCATGCATGTGTCAAAACACACACAAACAAAAATATTGATGATAACGATAAAAGATCACAGAGTGCGCGCTATAAAGTTTGGAAACAGAGTAGTTGGTCTTGAGAAATGAAGATGGCGTTCTTATCAACAAGATATTAAAATTTATTACGGTCGACTTTCGACCAATGGACGACCACTAGTAGTTTTAATAATGCATACCCCCTTGGAATCATGACCTACCTTTTAAAAAAAAATCATCAACGTTTTGTTATTATTGGCCGATATTATTATGTAACAAAAAAAACGTTCAGTCGAATTGAGTACCTCCACTATGTTGGAATCAGGTAAAATTGATTTGTGTCAGCACGCAGGGATAATTGACCAAAGTTTACTCTTTAGCCGCAATTATAAATAAAACAAAACAAATATAATTTGCGCATATTTTTCTTTAATACGAGCATTTTACAACAATATTGAAACGAAATCAGTTTGAGATCTGCTGCCAACGTATACTACGGCGCTCAACAAGGAAACTTACTCCGCGCACCCTAAACTATATAAACAGTCGCATAAGTACATACAGGCGTCCCATATACTATACATATCTATAACTATATCACCAAGTTCGTTAAATGTCCAACGTATCACTCACTACACTTGATCAAATTTGTTCGCTTGTTTGTCTTTGTGTTCACTAGTAGATCACCTCATACACTGTGGCTTTTTTGTCACCTGACCCTGTGACTATGTATTTGTCGTCCGAGGAGATGTCACAGCTGAGTACTGATGAGGATTCTTTTGACTATAACAATAAGAGAAGATATGTTAGAAATGTCATGTGAATCAGATTTGCAAAGTAAAATATGTAGTGTGTTCACACCCGTATTACCGAGGTAGGCAGAGGTACAACCAGGGTACTCGCGATAAGCTGAAGAGGACTTAATCAGCGGAATAATGTTTAATCTATCATTAAGTCACTAGTGTAGATATTGAATATGTCGACTTAATGACTGATTGAATGGTAATTGACGTCGGAGTGCGGCCAGAGCCCTCACCATGAGTTTACGGTTTGTCTAGTTTACTATAGTCGCTACCGTCGTCTGTAATTTTTTTGTATGAAAACATTGGACAGCGCCTCTATCGGTAACTAATAGGAACACATTTTTAGACCAAAAGTATCGGAGATTTCGACAGGTAACTTACCGAACGTAATATATACCAACTCATGGTGCCAACAATGTCACATAGTGTTGCAAATCGAAATGTATCGTAAAATTGATATCAAGTCTAACTGGATGTACCAGCGAAATAATATACCTGTCTAATTTTTTATATGATAGAGGTCAGCGAAGAAGCACACGGCTTTCCTGATGGTAAGAGACAACAGTGGCTTGTAGATACCAAAGATGTTACAGGTGCGTCGCTAGCCTGAGGCCGAGATGGAAGGCCTATTGTGCAAGTCTACCGGATGCCCTACCCTCTAGACCGGAACATGACAGACTCATTATAGCGGCAGGAATATGTAAAGCGACGGATCCCTACCGGGGCAAGTTGCAACATAGTAATCTACCAGCAGTGGTTTTGTTGGAAATGACTTAGGTAAAAAATTTGTTCGCCTTTTACGAGCGAGTGAAGACCAGGAACAAAGAAGGGCTTCTAAGGTATAAGCAACATGACGTGTTTTTAAGCAAATGTATATATGCGAGTGGGTGTGTATATAAATATGTGCATGTGTATATCTAACCTGGAAGATGCTGGCGCCGTAGGGCGTGCGCCAGGCGTTGAGCAGGTTGTCCTTCCCGGTGGACACGAACCACTTCCCGCAGGAGGCGAACCGCAGCGACAGCACGCATGACTCGTGCAGGTGCAGCTGGTACTTGTCCGGCTTCACGGCGTGCAGCACTTCCACGTTGCTGTTCTCCATGCCTACCGCTAGCCATTCGCCTGTAACAAATATTATTCAACTTATTAAACTGCAAATGTGACACTTGACTGATGAATCTATCGACATAAAGCTCAAACTATAAACACATTGGACTAAAATATGACACACAGGTAGCTCTGTAAAGCCGGATCTTCATTGTGTGTGGCCGATATTCCGATTCCGTGGTAGTTTAAAAAATATCAACGCGACATTTGAATGGTAAATATGGATAAAGTATTTTCTGATTCTAATGAATAGGCATTCACTAGAAAAAATTTTTTTGGAAATTCCACTCCAAAAGGGGTGAAAAAAGAATTAAAAGTTTAAATGAACTATCGCCATTTTCGAAATTAGAAGATTGTGACAGAATTTGGCATTTGATTATTTTGTGACCGGAGGAATGACATAATGGCAAGTGCTGTACCTGTTAACATTCACCGGATTTCTATGTATAATTGGTCGTATATTGAAAAATAAAACAGTAAACTGTGAAGACTTATATATATACTTTCAGAAATAATGCTACTGTCTACAGGTAAAGTCATCCATAAACACAGCACTTGCCCCTATATCCGAAATCAGTATGAATTGATATGTCAGGTAAAGTTTGAGAAAATTGTTATTATATATATATATATATTAATAAGTTGAAAAAAATTGCTGTTGTTATTTAATATTTACAATATTAAAGATAAGTAAATAAGATTAATATTTAAAAGAAATGAAAGAATAACTAAACATAGTTAAATCTTTCAAATAAACTTTGACTATGCTGCAACAGTGTCTTCACGCCCATATCCAAAAGGAGTAGGCAGAGGCACAACCAGGGCACCCACGACTAGCCGAAAACACTACGACCCACAATGTAATAGGTGGTAAGCCTATCGCCAACCGGGCACATATCCAATCCCGAGCAACGTTTTTTTTATTAGAAAATTGTAAGAAACAAATTTTCTTTTTGTTGTCGACCCAGGAATCGAACCCGGGACCTCATGCAGTCAAGTCCAACACCTGTACCGCTAGACCTCAGAGGCGATAACTGCAAGTTTTTATCATATCATTTAACCAGGTTGTCTGGTCAAGATCGCTTTGCTTTTCGATAAGACCGCCTTTTGTGTACTACATACAAACTATAATAGTATGCTGTTAATAATACTTAATTGTATTTACTTGTTAAGTTTAATTGTGCACAATAAAATGTTTCATTCATTCATTCATTCATTATACTCTGTATTACAGTGTCACAAAGACAATGTCATCCTAAGCCTTGGAATACTTTATACTACATTTATTAATAGGACGGTTAAAGTTCTTAAACTAAAATGCTGAAGACCAATCACGCAATGCGATAATGAGGGTGTGCGTGTGAACACGCGAACTCACCCGTGGGGCAATATCCTAATGAGAATATTTGTGAGCTGAAGTCGTGCTGCTGTAATTGTCTGCCTTCTCTAAGATCCCACGACCTGGAAAATAACATTAAATTATCAGTTTTAAACGTACTATAATCCACACATCCGTGAGGTTGTACTGAGAAAATTAATATATTTACAGAAACTGCACGCATTGTTTTTTTTAATGATAATGGAAGGCGAATAAGCAGACGGATTTCCCGATGGTAAGAAATTCACGCCGTCTACAGACACCAAAGGTGGTAATGTCACGCCGTCTATAGATACCAAACGTGGTAATAGTGCGTTGTCAACTTAAGATGTTACTCCCGTAGCAAAATTAAGTTTATCGGCTACCTAACCCTCCTAATATTAAAATAATAATAAAAAAAATAGCACTTTTATCATTCCATGTTTCCTTGGTCAAGTTCAATGACCGTACGCCATGATTGGATAAGAACTGCGAGCGTTCAATGATGTGACAAAGGTTCTATTTTTTTATATCTTTTTATTATTGCTACAATAGCGTAGTGCGTTTTCAATTGCTTAGTATGAGTCCTTAATTAAAATAATTATAAATAATTCGAGAAAACACAGTGTATATGCTCAAAAGTATGGTAATGAAGACGTTGTATTTACCTGACAGTATTATCGAGGCCACCTGTCCATAGCTTGGTCCCGTCAGCGGATATGTCGATACACGAGGCTCCGTCCGTGTGGCCCTGGAACTGTCGTACTAGTGTCTGGTTGTGAAGGTCCCACACCGCGATGTTGCCGTCGGAACAACAACTGAAACACACCTGCGGAAGCAAAAGATATGTTAAATTTATTTAATAAACAATAAGCAGACTGCTTTTTGATTTTAAAACCATTAAAAGCTATAAATTTATTTTGATGAGGTTAAGGTAGATAAGTTTTTCATTTATGATTTACTAGTGTAGTCTTTTAACGCTCACATATTATAAACTATAATAATACAGGCCACCATAAAAAAATAAGAAAAACAAAAATAAAGAAAAGTCTTTGACGGCTAAAAAATATACACTTTTAATTTTTCCAATGTTCCACTAAATTGTTGCTTTCAAATAAAACGTTCTAATGACATTAACATGAAAACCTAAGTATATAACTCTCTCTAACATCTACCTGTTGATATTTGACACCAACACACTTTGCAATAGTTGGAAAGAAAAGGATGATGATTTGCATTTCGCAACTTCTACTCTTAGGCTGAAACTTTGAGTGACCTGGAGGCTGATTATGTATCTCATTTGCCATCTAAAATTAAAATAGAAAGGTGTACATCAAATAGCTGTCAAATGATGTGTTTTATATTTGCTATCTCCAGTGACCAGCGGAAATACAACAGAGATAGCAAACACAAATGACGTCATTTGATGTCACCATTTTGAGTTGACCACCGAGACACATAATCAGCACCCAGGTTGATGTAATAGCCGTAGTAAAGTAGTTTCATCGACCTTATGTGACAGGTGTACATACCTTGGAGTCGGGACTGATGGCTAGCGCGTAGCAGGCAGGCGCTGAAGACGTGAGCTCAGCCTTAATACGCGGCGTTGGCGATGCCAGGTCCCATATTGAGAGGTTCGACGCTTCGCCGCCCACGATCAACGTACGACCATCCGGTAATAGCTTCACTGACCTAATATAGTTATCCCTTTGCTGAAAATAAAACAATTAGAATATTATATTTCGGTTATTATTATTTACCTAGCGAGGACACCAGGCTGCAAACATTCGTTTATTACTTTCTGATGAATCTATATAACAGTAAAAAAATCAAAATCCATTGTTCGGTTTAGAAATCAACAGGTAAACAAACAGACACGGAAAGACTTTACAATGTTCTATAGATGTAATACAGATTAACTTAAGAAGTATTTGTGGAAATGTACATATGTGTGTTTTTATTAAAATTTGATTGCGTGAAGAAAGTAGTGACTTCATTAATTGCAGGGATGACATCACTGTCAATTAAATATCAGGATATTAAAAATTGTTATTTGTAACGGATCATGTGAGTATTTTAACGCAATCAAGTTATACGATTAGAATTAAAATATAGAGGGCAGGAAAAGCGCTGGAAATATGTAATTTTCGTGTACAAAAGTAAAACTAGTATATTTATTGAGAAAAGATCTTACACTCGCCACTACTTTCATGAGACATACCACCTACTGCACATTTTTTTTACATACTATATTAAGTACGAAAATATGAAGTTAGTTAAAGTCGACCAGAGCCTTTACCATAGATTACGTTCGGTAAGTAACATGTCGAAATCCATGACACTTAATCTAAAAATGTGTTTCTTTTCATACAAATGATTTACAGAGACGGTAGCGAGTATAGTAAACTTGACAAGCCATAAACTCGTAGTAAGGGCTCAGGGGGCTGATTGTGTATCTTACTAGTACACTGGGTATAGTGTACATCAAAGAGCTGTCAAATGACGTGTTTTATATTTGTTATCTCCTGTGACCAACAGAAATACAATGGATATAGCAAATACAAAACACGTCATTTGACAGCTACTTGATTGTTTTTTAATTTTATCCCAGTCGGGGAAAGGCAAAGGATC
>NJDC01001875.1:209838-228956 GCA_002245475.1 Calephelis virginiensis | reverse complement strand
TCTGATCGTGAAATGTCAGCCTTGGTCTCCCCGGGTACCTACATCCATCCACATTCGCATTGTATATCTGCTTTGTCAATATTTCATCTGTCATTCTTTCCACATGACCGTTTCCACATTAGTTTAAGTATGCGGTTATTATTTATATTATTTTATATGCAAACGTGTTGAAATAGCATATTCTTTTTTGATGAGTAGGTATACACTACTTCCCAGGCAAACAGCCTAAGATTTTACTTCAAACGCATGTAACTTAAGTAAATTTATAAATTATGTGCTTTTGTATACTTAAATCTTTAAAACTACTCAACGGATTTTGATGCGCTTTTTTTAATAAAGTGATTGAAGAGGAAGGTTCTTAAGTATATTTCATAACCGTGCGAAGCCGGGGTGGGCCGCTAGTAATGAATAAGACAAATTCGTATCATGTTTGTGTTCAATTAATACAATGTAATTTTGTATGTATTTTTTATTGATACATACATAAATATATAATGTCATGCCAAGTCCCGTAAGGGGTAGGCAGAGATTATCAAGTGCCAAATGTCACAATCCTTTATTTATCTTATTGGTTTTGAGGCAAAACTCTGTGTCGAAATTTTTTTTTATTATTTTAATTAATGAATTATTCCATTAGCGAGCGATAAGTTGTCACAACGCTACGTCAACAATTTTTGAAATAGAGAGTCGAGTTTGAGACTGCAAAGAGTAGTGTGTTTTAATGACTAATTAAATATCATTTTGTTTGAAGCATTAATTTTAGTGTCTCTAGTCTAGCGAATTTACTATTAATTTATTTCTGAAATAAACTTTTAATCAACCAAATACATTTTTGCTAATAAAAGGTTATAAAATATTTTGTGACCTTTCAAGACATAGCACACTCTAAAGCAAATGAAATCTGTGAGTATTGTATATTTTATATTTATGATGTAAAAAAAAGTTATTAACGTTGGCCTTGTGACGTAATAAAAAATAATATGTTAAATAATACGCAAAAAATAGGCACAACACACTACTAGTAACATTACTGAAATAAAACCGCCCTAAAATGTTACAATTAAGATTTTAATATACAAAAATGCAACTTAATTCATTCAAAAATTCATAATGCTAAAACTTGGCATATTCTTTTGTATTTTTTTTCTATATTATTCTTTTGTTATAAATACCTAATCTGTCAGCCAAGATTTTTTAAAATCAAAATGTAAAAAACCAGCTGAAGGTTTTTAGGAGTACTTACATGGCCCATGTCTTTTTCTTCCTTTTTCATTTTTTTATGGTCAGGTTCTGCTGGACTCCGTGTTCTATACTTTTCTCTTTCGCCGGGTGATATAGAATTTCTCTGCAACAAAGAGATCCCATGTTAGTTATGCATTTACATATCATGAAAAGAAAACTAAAACAGATTTATCATTTCAGTTTTCGCTCGTAATCATGGGTTTTCTTTGAATTTAATATGTTGCAATTCAATCATTTCAGAATTGTTTTCCCTGGAATTGAATTTATATACGCGTATAAATATTAATGTTGTTCCATACATAAATCTTGACTAAAAGCAATAAAATTCATGAAATAGCTCTATTTATGAATGTTTTTGAGAGTTTTTAACGATTCCTCGAAAGTGCTATAAAACAAAGTACTTGAATATTTTAAATCGTTTGAAGAATTTGATAACCTGACGAAATTTTAACTTATTTTATTATGATGAGGGTTTTTAAATTAAATCTGAATTTGTTATTAATTTTATAACCCCTGATAGGTATATTTTTTCACATGTAAGGTTTCGATACAGCCTGTAAACGGAGATCGATTTCTCAAGATACGTCTGAAGATAATTCGCGCTTTTTTAACAACCATCTAACTTTAAAAATTCTAAAAATCCTATTTTGCAATCACCTAACCTTACATTTTCTATAAATCTCACTTTACAACCATCTAACCTCACATTTTTTAGAAATCCCTGTAAACAACCACCTAACTTGAAAATTTCTAAAAATCCTATTTTACCTTACCTTACATTTTCTATAAATCCCATTTCACAACCCCCTTAACCTTACATTTTTAAAATCCCTTTTAACAACCACCAAACTTTAAAGTTTCTAAAATCCTATTTTGCAACCTAACCCTAAACAATAAATCCCATTTTACAACTCCCAGCAAACATAATCAAAACATTTAATAGAGTACTGTAATCGATTATTGTTCGCAAATAAATCGGGGCGCAGCGAGGCGAACAGTCAATATCAATATCAAAACACGCTGAGGCAGAACAAACTGACCGCATGATTAGCCTGGGAGACCCCCCCCCCTCCCAGGGGGTGCAATATTTGGATGAGCACGCAAATACCAACTAATGAAATAATCATATACGTGTCGAACGACCGCCAGCTTCACTGATTCCATGTGCAGATTGCTATGTATGACATTGGAAATTGACCACGTTCTACCGTTCTGTAGGGCTACAATTCGTATATGTAATTTTAAGTACACTTGAATACAATACTGGCGAATTGGTAACATTTAGTTAGTAGTAAACAATAAATTATTTTATCGGATTCGTTGAATTTATTTGTAACTAAATAATTCCCTAGTACTGTGTCCAAAAGTACCTAAAATGACATTTACGATTTCAATTTCGAATTCGCATGATATCGAGATTCCAGAGTACTGGATCATGGAAATGACAGAATAGTTTCTGCTGCAATTGTGACACGGTTTCTTTAGCAATGTGTGCACCAAACAGTATGTTCTATATTTAACCGACTTTAGAAATTGAAGGTATTTTATGTTAATCGATTTCTCCGTTATTTCCGAGGGAAATCAAGAAAAGTTAAAAAAAATGTACTTAAATAATTGAGATTTGAATCAATCAAAAAAATGTTACACAACCAATTTTATGGAGATTATCAAAAAATATTTTTATTAAGTTATTATCAACTAGCTGCTACCTGCGGCTTCGCCCGCGTTTTCACAGAAACCCGGTGTGCGATCGGGATTAAAAATAGCCTATATGTTAATCCAGGTCACAATCTATCTGTCTTCCAAATTTCAGACAAATCCGTTCAGCCATTCGAGCGTGAAAGAGTAACAAACATCCATACATCCATACTTACAAACTTTCGCATTTGGATTTTAAAACTTTCATAGTCGATACTAGGTAAGATTCCATTGTAACTACAATTTCATAAATAAACTTTTCCACAACACACCATAATATTTTTTTAATATTGTTTTAGTTACAATTAAACAAACCTTTTTCAGCAACAGAGCTTTGTTACTAAAGAATTAGCATAGTGTGTTGCTAAAAATTAAAAACAAAACGTGTGTTTTATAAATATTTCTTCATAAATATACATATTTACTGCAGTTGCGTGGCTACTACAGTTAAAAAAAAGATATGTAATGGACAGACTAAGTATAGATTTTTTGATAAATCTCTAACTCCATAAACTCATTATTATTATAATGTCATGTTAATTTACTAAAATATTACTAATGTTATGTGACAACCGAGTCCAAAAAAAATCCTAAAGAACAAAATAATTCAAACAAAGAAAAACCACGTAAAACGTTGCAAAAACGTATATATATGTAAAATATAAATATATATGCTAAGGCGAATTTAATGCTAGTAACCATTTTCTCACAGTTCAACCAAGGTAATAATGGCAGAAGCTCGTGGGTTATGTATAAAGTTAGACAAAAGAAAAAAAATCTAAAATTTAAGTACAAACAAGTGACAAAAAGAAACTAAAAGCAAATTAAAAAAACGTTCACACTACACAGGATCTCAGCCTGGAGGGTCCTCTCCTCGACTTTCGACGAAACCTATATCTAACTTTGCTAAACAACAATCTCGATCATGTCGGCTTTTAAACAAAAATCCCCATCAAAATCCGTCCATCACTTCAAAATAAAATACATAATATAAAAAGACACAAAAAACTTACAACACCCCTATTTTACATCAGGGGTTAATAAAATAGATATCTTCCAGCCAGTATGTTAAAGGAAAATAATAGAGGCTGTTTAATTAAACCAAAAAACATTTAATGAAATCTTAAGCTTATATAAGCAATTCCGTTTGAAAGCCAAGCTGCAGTAACTAAATTGCTTATGTCGTAACAGATCTTGAATGAGAAATGGTTCGGGCGTAATCTGCAATCCGTTGGGGATTGTAGCGAGTCTTACCGCCCGAGGGTATAACGGGGTCTAATTTTACGAGGCAGTAAGTTAAAGGCTAGTGGCAAGCTGTTAATTTGTTCACCGACCTGTCGCCGCCCACTGTGACTTAAACCCTTTCTTGGGAGATATTTTATGTGCCACTTGTATATCGCTTTATCATATCTTCTGTGTTTATGGCTTATTGCTAGTCGTTTCTCTACACGTAATAATAGTTAAAAAAAAAAAACTAAAAAAACACTTCCATATTTAGCTAAACTTCAAAGCAGACAATAGTATTGAAATTTAAATAAAAAAAATAGGGTTGATCCCTATTTTTAAATTTTAATTTCTTTAGAGAACATTTAAAAAGGAAAAGTTTTGTATTTTTCTATTCAAAAATAAATGACTTGAAAACTTATAACAAGTCAAATGTAACTATTTGAGTACGCTTTAGAACGTTGTTGTACAAAACTACAAAAAAACTACATTTGTTTAATATAAATATTCATTAAAGTGTAATAAAAATCCATGCATAAACACTTGAAATGTGTCAGAAGTTTCCAAACTGTGTGATGGGACTCCTTTGTTCTTTAAAAATGTATAACATTTAAAGCGTTGCGAAATTTTACGGACTTGCACCCAAAGGAAATTTAAGTCCTAAATTAATAACTTCTTCTTATCAAGATTTAAAAATTAGATTCTAAATCTCCAATCATATATCTTCTTTGCTAAAAATATTTACCATTTATAAAGGATATCTATAAAAAAGATCCATTAAATTCATCATTCGTTCATTTGTATCATAAGCGTATTAAAATAAAATAATAAAAATTAAAAATATTACGAAATTGCAATGTAAGATTTTCGTTTTCCAGTAAAGTTAGTAAACACAACAACCTAAGAGATTAGCATCCTCCCTACAAGCTCGGGTTGACAAGTTTGATTATAATCGTCTTAGATGTCTGTCTCTGACATGTAAGTTCAACCTTGAAGAACTGCACTCATTTGTCATCCTATATGACGAAAAAAAATATGAGGGTGTTGATAAAAGAAGGCGTTACTTTGCGGAAATCCATACATAAATCCAAATAAAATTATTTAATTTGCAATTTTCCGCCAAAAAAAGGTGTATGTGCGATTCACACACGACAGAAGTGAAACTTCAGTAAATGGACAAAAGAATGAGATGAATATATATTTGTGTCTCTTACCTGTCGTTTTTCCGTTGCACCCGTTTCGAAATCACAACGGTTCTAAAGAAGTTTCACTTCAACAATTTATTCGGCGGAAAATTGCAAATTAAATAGTTTTATTTGGGTATATGAGGGTGTCACTGTATGAAAGATTGGGAACCCCTGCTGGCTACAAAAGGAAGGGCAGTAATACACGACAGTTCCACGAAATGTCCTTTATTAGTATGTGCGTGTGTAAGCCGAGCCCTAATTTTACGAGCACATGATCTCGACGGCATTCGATATCGAATTTCAAGTAGTGCTATTTCGAGAGACCCACGGCTCGACTGCGAGCCACAATGGGACGTGTCGACTTCAATTGGAAGGATTTTATGTTCGGACATTAGTTTGAGTGGGTTTATGACTAGAGTTGCCATTCGTCCCGTATATACGGGACTGTCACAGTATTTGACCATCGAGTCACGTATTGTTACATTTCCCGTATTTGTCCCTTATTTTCGAAAATTACAAAAAAATACTAAAAAGAGCACGATATCATCATAAAATTAAATCAACATCAAAATCCGACTAGGCAAAAGTAAATCTTTAAATTATTATGATAAAAAATTGTTACACTAACTATAATTACTTCATTTGTCATAGGTAATTTGTAATAAAAATTTTGATTATTATTTTTTTATTTGAAATGTCCCGTATTGGTCCTTGAAAAGTATGGCAACTCTATTTATGACGCATATTGTTTAACCAAGATGCATGTCTATTAACCGTGTAACAAAAAAGTCAAGCTTAAGGCCCCATTATTAGTCAGCCAGAAGAGCCAATCAGCGCACTCCCCCGTTCCATGATTACTATGAAATATTGCGCTCTAAAGTAAATATCGTAAGCGCCAAATCACTATTTTTGACACTATAAAAGTAATTTGAAAAAAAAAAATATAAAAACTGAAACAGTTATCTTTTAGGTATAATACTTATCTATGTTTATGTTAAATCTGGTGTCGATATTTTCATAATTGAAGTAGACAGTTGGGTTTTGCTTTCAAAAAAGGGTTAATTTTTGATTTTTTTCTATCGAGCAAAGTGAAATGAATCGTGTTTTGGAAACACTAGTCTTATAAAGCATATTAATGTTAATCTTGTGTATTTTTGTCGCCAAGATCCATAATTGCTTTGTATGAAAAAAACAGTATATTGCTGACGTATTTTAGCATACATGGCCCCTTAACGTATTATGCTTTGTATAATTTATAAAATGTAAATAAGTCTCTCGTAAAATTTAACTTAATAGTTTATATTCAAATCGTAAATAATGTGAATAAAGATTAATATTTTAATCACATGTTTAATATTAATTAATGTACCTCTTGCATTTATCGCGAGCGTTGTACCGTGGAAAACGTATTTTTTGTGAAATAATTTTAATTTTAAATTCATTTTATTTCCTCGTTTATTTTATATGGCATTATTATAAAGATAATTAACTCCTTTTAATGTTTTGGTGCTGCAGAAAGAATGAAAGTTGATCTTACACTCGATAACGCTGGCACAGCTTTCAGACTGCTTACAGGCTGGAACATGAGAGTAAGTTTCAAAAGTTTGACTAGCTTTTAGAATCTCAAAAGAAAAATAAAGGCTCAGATATAAAGGACAAGAAGCGAATCTTAATAAACAAGTAAAAGATCGTTGTTATTTATCGTTAAAGTGGTTTATTTATTGGTGTGAGCGTTGCAGAAGTCCGTCGCACACATGTGATACGGCAAGCGAGTGGGGAACGGCTCTGACGTAACATATAAAGTGGCAACACACAGGCGCGCTGTTAACGCCGCCCGGGCTTATTGTCTGCGGTCACGCGACGAGCCGTTTAGCCGCGCTCTCCGCGCCCGCCCGGTTAACCGGAAGGGGGGCGGTTAACCGGACGCACGGGGGCGGAAGCGGGGGAAATAGATAAATAGACCGCCTGCCGCTTCGAAATGTAAGGATTGAGTTCAGACTATATTTCAGGCATAATAGTTTTGAAGTTACGTGATTTATATGCGACGTTTCTACTTTTATCGTGCCAACTGGTACTTTACTGCTCGGTTTTATGACACTATCAACGAAGTCTTATCGCTCCCCATATAATTTTAAATCTGGTCTTTTATCGCAACAAATAATAATTTAGTTTCGGCGAAAACACGAATCGTATTTTTGTTAAAACGAGTTTTACACGCAAAGTCTTAAAGATACTTCGAGGTACGGTTTATTAAATTGACTACCTGGGCGTCCGTAAACAACGAGCTCAATAAAGACAATAATTATTCACCGAAATAACCGAATTAGTCGGAAGCACGAACAGGAACATACAAAAAATTAATCGCTAGCGCATAAACCGTGGGGCATCGCGACTTTAAAATTAACTTTACCGGTTCACTCGTATACATAAATAATGGAGGAATTTCTGAATACGCATTTAACTCCTATAAAGAATACATTAGCATAAATTTATGGTAGCGAGTCGGCGTTTTGAGCGCGTTTTTACGTGACTCGTAAAGTTTATAGTCGCGAGTGGTGAATTGCGTTTACTGCGCCCGCTATCGGTTTATGGCCGACCTCAAATAACCAAATTGGCCGATGCTCGTTCTCAAGCTGACGTTCCGCCACCCGCGCCGCGGCACACAAGGTGACCTCAAGCCACGCTGCGAACACACGCTATCATTCTAAGGGTCGTCACTCGTCATAGATCATATTACTTACGACCCAAAATAAATTATTGCGATGTTGGTATAAGTCAGCAATATAAGTAAAAAAAAAGTATCTTCACGCCCATATCCCCGAAGGGTAGGCAGAGGCACATATAGGGCACCCACGACTAGCCGAAGACACTAAGCCCCACAATGTGATAGGTGGCAAGCCTATCGCCAACCGGGAACATGTCCAATCCCGCGCAACATTTTTCTTTATTAGAAGATTGTAAATACTACATTTTGTTTTTGTTGCCCGACCCGGGATTCGAACCCGGGACCTCATGAAGTTAAGTCCAACACTTGGATCGCTAGACCACAGAGGCGATATAAGTACGTGTATAATACCTTTAAAACAATGAACTGATATCGAGCTTCGCGAATCAGGTATGTTCGATAACCTCACTTTATCTTCGCTTGCAAATAACCTGCTGTTTTACTTCATAACGTCAATACTTACACTCTTATTGGATCGATTTTGATGAAACATGGCTTGGATTTATGGAGACCCAAAATTGACCTCTAAGTCTTCCTTTGATGCAGTAATAACTACAACATTATAATTTACCAATGCATTGAGACAATAATGTAAAATTAGACTAAGCTTTCAAAGAACTGTTCCATTTTTTTTCGGAAAATCATAGCTTTCATTAGCATTATTAACATTAAGTACGTTTTGAAAATTATCAAGATGTTACAATTGGTAGAGGCACAAGTTTAATTTAATTAGGATTTGGAACTGTGAAATAGTCAGAGCATTTAAGCAAATTTTAAGAATTAAATCTGATTAACGTACTTCACCATTAATCAGAATAAATTCTTAAACTACTTGGAAAAGAGTAGAAGCAAAAATATTAATGCTAGTTAAAGATAGAAATCGGCTGAAGCTACACTAAAATATCAAAAATCAATATTATACCATTCCTATGAATATTATACATATTAAATATAAGTTTAATTAAAGTCATGACTTCAAAAATGTATATTTCATATTAAAGACACTAACTTCCAATAAAATACTTTCCAATATAAATAAAAATTGCGTCGAAGCTGATAAAATTTATTAATAATGAATAACTTAATTTTTATGACAGTTACGAGTATTAATATTATGAACATGTTTCCATTTAGTCACATATAAATTTTTAAAACATTGCGTTACTCATTTTATTACTTTACATGTACAATTGCGTTTAAAAGCTTTAATAAAATTTAATTCGTGTTTAATTAAAAAGCGGGAGTTTTGATTGTGTCATAAAAGTATAAAACATCGAGCGATCTCGCTTATACAAGAGTAATTAGTTCAATAAACCAGCGAGGGGCGGCAGGGTGATCGCTGTCACGCACGCAAACAAATGTCACGTGGTGTGGCACTGCCTTAATTAAAACGATAATTGAGTTGACTTGCGAAACTCATCCGCCATTACGAAATTCCGAGAGAAACGCGCCCCTCGAAACTACGAAGTACGAAGCCCTTAAGTGTCGACGACTTTAATTTTGTGTTAGCGTCTACTTTGCGGTGGCGAGGAAATTTTAATACGCTGTACGCGCGGACGGTTTTGAAATTACTTAAATAAATTACCAGCGAACTCAGTTACTCAAGACTGAAGTAACTCATTCGGAAAATTGATACAGGATTATTTATCTAAAGGTTGGTAGTCAACAATATTTACAATAAACTCGTTTTTGGCTACGGTTTTACACGTTTTAAATATTTTTTTGTGAGATTGTAAGGCAAACCGGCGGGAAGACTATCGGACTGTCACAAATATCTATTACCAAAGGATACTAAAAATGCAAGTGCGTTACGAAGGATTTTGCACATGTTTGACAGACACCCTAACTTTTAAACTGGAACAAGACGAGAACTAAGTGTAGTAGATAAAGATATTGTGTCACTGGGGGCGAATTGTTGTAGGATTCTTCAATCTAACCATGCGAGTCAAATAATTCACAAGTTATATCAAAAAGATCCCTGCGCAACTACTTTTAGATTCTTTTAGACCAAAGTTCTTATGACTAGTATTGAGTGAAGGCGAATTCAGCTTTAAATCTGTATATATTACCCCATTTATGAGCAATAGAAATCTGTAAAAAGGCAGCCCTGTACATACATTACTTTATGGTTATTCGTCAGGTCGTCAGATCCTTACACAAATAAGTACTTCCAAATTTTTCTAGACACCAAAATTGTTTGCTTTAGTAATAACTTTGATGCTTTCAGTTTTAATTTAAATCGGCAAACAATAATCATATAAATGTAATTTAAATCACCATCAACAAAATCCGTAATGTAGCTAAGAATCATCTCTAAGACTTCAGCTTCCAAACGTAAAATCCACATTGAAATCATCCATTGGTTTGGGAGCTATGATTCCAAAGACACACACACTGACACGTCAAACTTATAACACCCCTCTCTGTCTGTCGAGGGTTAATAAAAATCTATCATGTGACAACCCTATCCAAAACGAGTGGTGTTGACAAATGCCAAGTGATTTAATCGTGATCTCTTCGGAGGGTGCACAGGCCCTTTCCCTAGCAATACGCGTCTACACTCCGTCAGTACTAATACCCGGGATAAACAATTCGTTCTGCCACACCAACTATTGGAACAAATTAATAATCAGATCGCTGATTTAAAAAAATGTATTATCATGGCTGTGTCCCCGAATAGGCAGTGATGTTTAAATCTATATACTTAATAAATCTGAAGAAGAGTGAATTTTTTACATTGAAGATATCTATTTAAAAAAATAGGTACAAACAACTGAAAAGGAGCAGTAGATCACATTTTTAGCATTTTTTGTCTTTTTAGATTCCGAACACGATTCAAGCCTAATCCAGCACGCTACTAAAAAGGATCAACAGAACATACTTTTAGCATTTTTGTATGTCTATATTCCGATCACTATTCAAACCGAATCCAGCACGCTACTAAAAAGGAGCAGCAGAACATACTTTTAGCATTTTTGTATGTCTATATTCCGATCACTATTCAAACCGAATCCAGCACGCTACTAAAAAGGAGCAGCTGAACATAAGTTTAGCATTTTTGTCTGTCTATATTCCGATCACTATTCAAATCGAATCCAGTATGCTAATGAAAAGGAGCAGCAGAACATACTTTTAGCATTTTTGTATGTCTATATTCCGATGACTATTCAAACCGAATCCAGCACGCTACTAAAAAGGAGCAGCAGAACATACTTTTAGCATTTTTGTACTTGTATATTCCGATCACTATACAAACCGAATCCAGCACGCTACTAAAAAGGAGCAGCTGAACATAATTTTAGCATTTTTGTATGTCTACTCGTATATTCCGATCACTATTCAAACCGAATCCAGCACGCTACTAAAAAGGAGCAGCAGAACATACTTTTAGCATTTTTGTACTTGTATATTCCGATCACTATACAAACCGAATCCAGCACGCTACTAAAAAGGAGCAGCTGAACATAATTTTAGCATTTTTGTCTGTCTATATTCCGATCACTATCCAAACCGAATTCGACATGCTACTAAAAAAGCAGCAGAACGCATTTTTAGAATTTTTGTCTGTCTGTATTTCGATCACAACTCAAGCCGAATCCACTGAACCGATCGCATCAAAATTCGGTTTGTTTCTACCTTATGTTCCGAGGAAGGTTATATAATACTTTGTGTCCCGTTTACTAAGGGTTTCCCGTGGGATAGGGATAAAAGTAATGATGTAAATTGGACTATAATTCATTAAAGCGTACTCCGATTTCATTTAATCGGTTTTTTATTTTGTAGCATCTGTTAACAGATTGTCCCATATTTTTTGTCATTAGTTTTGTAGTTTAGAAACTACAAATATAATAATATTTAGTACAAAGTGACCAACTAACTAGAAATCCGAATATTTACATAATATCTCCAGAGAGGCAGAGATTTATTTATTTTATTTATATTTAAGTAGAGATATTTCGAGTGCCAAGAGAACGAAGTTCACGTGATCGGCTAGTCTTTAGTACGTATTTTGTAAGTATTATAAAAACCGCTATGCAGCTGCAAACATTCCTTTTCTTACAAATCGGATATTTGTAAGAAAAGCAGCTCTACATTACCAACTTTGGTGTGAAAGTTGGTAACGTACAGCTGCAAAACTGAGACTGGGATTTAAGCCTTTTGCTTAAATAAGACTAATGGTTATTTAATCTTCTATACCGGAACACATGACCTATAGACACTATAGATGTTATAGGTGCGTCGCTATCCTCAGGCTGAAAGGCGGGATATAAGGCCTTTGCTCAAATGAACCCGATACCCTACCCTATACCCAGACCGAAAAATGACAGAATCATTAAGGCGGCAGGAATAGATAAGGCGGTTAATCCCTTCCCTGGTAAGTTACTGCACAGCACTCAACCAGTGAAAACTCTAGTGGTCACGGTGTTATTGACTGATGAATCGACCTTTGCACGAGCTGCTTGTTAGGGTAGCTGGCCTTTATTTATTTTATTTATATTTTTTTTCTAGACAGGGAAAAAAAAACAAAAAGAAAGTTGAAAAAATTTAACGGACAGACAATGTCACGCATTATCCAAGTGAGATATAATAAGTTAAGTATTTACAATGTGGTATTCATATACATTAACGTATCCATTTAATGAGCGGTATTCATTGTGTGCTAAAAACAAATTATGTTCATTACATGTATGAAAAACCGCAATGAATAGTGAATAGCGCAGTAAACTCGTCGTAAACGACTAACTTCTATTCATACAATTACATTAACCTGCTTTGTTTGGTCATTAAATAAGCGATAGTTTTTTTTTGAATTAGGGTTGTCGAAGATTTACTTGCTTTTTACTGTAAACATGACACAACGAAGACGTTTTCATATACAGTAAAACTTCGGCTCACGATGTCGGTGACTCCTGAGCTACTTACATTATTTTCAAAATAACATTTAATTTGTAATAATATACCGACTGTGATTAAATTTAATATGCACATAGGTAAAGATTTGAGTTTGAAACTTCATTTTTTACAAAAATCAACCTCCAAGGGACTATTATGGAGGATGAAAGTTTGCACGGGTAAACAGCTAGTTATTTATAAATAAGTCCAACTAAGAGATAATTGTGGTAATTTTATTGTGCACTCACTAAACTAATTTTAAGTTATCCCTGTCTTCTTTCAACGAAAGTAACAGAAGGAAACAAAACACTTTTAGTGCTGTCAAATTAGACCGTACACGTCATTTCTACAGACGTTTAATCTATCACACGGAAAATGTTGATTAAAAACATCACGATTAGACATGTCCGCATCAATCTGACACGTATAAACTGTTCCATCTCTTTTGTTTTTGTTTCATTTGAGAAAGATAGCATGCATCTAAAATTAGTTTAGTTTGTGAACAGCAGAATTACCACCAATATGTTTTGTGCATTGATATTTTTGACGAGGTAAGGGAGCAAAACAACTCAAAAACACGGAGCTGCGTGTGTGTGATATTTTCAAATTCCTTTTTGTAAGCTTATCCTTCCTTTTCGTTTAATATTTGAATCAGATAGTTATAAATACTTAAGAGAAAAAAATACAAAAATGAAATTAGGAAATAAATGAAATATTTAGAAATAAAACGTATAATATCTTAATTGAATATCAAAACTAAAAAAGACATTGAATTTTTTTGCTAATATACCTAGGTACCTAATTCGGCTTTTATATTTTCAGATTTTAGTTCTCATTCTGTTAGGTCCTTTTTTCACTCATAAAACATGAAGTTATTTGACTTGGGTCAGTCTTACTAAAAATATTAAACGCTTGTGGTTTTGTACCAGCTCAAAATAATTCTTAAAATATCTTTAGTGAAATATATTTTCAGTGTCTTCATTTTTAACACGTTTCAATTTTCAATTTTCCCTCACATATATTATAAAGTACTTAAAATATTAATAAATTACGTCTTTTTTCTTTTAAATATAAGGAAGTTAATTGTGATCGTGACACTTGGTACTCGATATTCTCTGCCTACCGCGTAAAGGACTTGGCGTGACGGTACGTATAAATTTCATTAGATTCACGTCAGTCTTTTATCACTAGTCATAAAATAAATATATTTACGTGCGGAATATAACACGGGGAATCCTTTCCGAATGCTAAATGTGTATAAGACATTCTGTTCACGTACGCGAAGACAAGTACGCATAATAGCTGTAAAAAACGAATTACGATCGATTTATAAACTAACGGAGACGTGTCGGTATTCTGTGATGTGATAGTGTGTATGTATGTAGGTATGGCTTACTAGTAGTAGTAGCTAGTATATTTTTAAAGCTCAGAGTAACAACCCAAAAACTTGCCCGACGAAAAGCCAAGAAGGATCTAAACTAGATCTTTATAGTAATGAAATGAAAGTCATAGTGACACTTTATAATGAAATGCTAATTAAAGTGCCAGTTTACGATCAAATTCTTAAATAAGTGACGTTTCGTAATGAAATATTGAAGGTGACAGTTTAGAATAGAATTGTTAGTTATAAATAAATACACTTAATAACAAAATAATTAGTTATGATTCATTAATGAAATTGGATTGTCATCATACATTCTAATTCTAATTTGTAAATCAACTCTGTGGTCTAGCAGTCCAGTTGTTGGACCTGACTTTATGAGGTCCCGGGTTCGATCCCTAGACGAGCAACAAAAAGAAAATGTGTTGTGTCAATTTTCTAAAAAAAACCATGTTGCCGGGATTGGATACCTTCCCGGTTGATGGTAGGTTTGCCATCTATCTCATTGTGGGACTAAGTGTCTTCGGCTAGTTGTTGGTGCCCTGGCTGTACCTCTGGCTACCACTACGGGGAATATCCATATTCCGTATAACCTGAATACTTTTTGAAAATTGAAATCGTTGTGATTTCAAACCGGATGCAATGGAAAAAAACGACAGGTAAGAGACACAAATACAAAAATGTGTAGGATTATATATATTCATCTCATTCTTTTGCAGGTAAGAGACCCAAATATATATTCATCTCATTCTTTTGTCGATTTACTGAAGTTTTACTTCTATCGTATGTGAATCGCACACACACCTTTTTTTCAATAAAACAATAGTAATAGCTTTGACGTTTTATACTCAAACTATTTCACGTGTTTAGTACAATTAAAATAGTACGTAAGCCGTAGGTATAATAGTTTCTATTTCATAATAATTTAGTTTACAAACTAGAGCAATAGGTGGCGGTATAGTTCGAGAGACACGTGCGACGCGGACGGCAGCCGGCACTCAGTTATTTAAATGAGAACTCCCTTACCACCCGTCAATAAAACATTAAACACGTAACAAGTTTACGCTCGGCGACAACCCTAGCGGATTCCGCCACTTCGTTAATCCGGGGCGGGGGCAGCCCTAAATTAGGGTCGAGACAAGCCTTAATCCCCCGCTCGGCGCGACGGGGGATTTATATTGTTATTGCTCTGCGTCCGGAATTATACGAGGGTTGAGGGACTAATGAAAGGGGAAATTTAATTCCTAATGATTCTCGTCTTAGCCCGTAACGAGGAAACTTGAAAAAGGGCTGTGACTGTTTTTATGACGAATCGTTTTAAACAAACCGGAGATTGTTTTGGTCCCCTCGTCTAAAATTTTTTTTCATTTCATTAGCGGATTTCAGCGCACTTATGTTTTGTTTTCGTGCCGATCCGGCTGGAAGTTAAGCCTGGGATTGGATTACAAATTTATTCATGAAACATTTTCATTGCTCGAACACGGTGAGTAGGCGAAGCATATGTAAATGTGTGATAAGCAAGGGAGCGCGGCTCTCATGGAGGTGTTCTGTCTGTAGGTAGACTGTAGACTGTCTGATACGAGGTGTGTCGTCGAAATAGGACACGCCGCACGCTCGGCATTGTTAAACACGCCGTCGACCACAGACTGCACGCCCGCATATCTACATGCAGTAGAACAGTAACCATAAGTTTTGATTTTGACGGAATTAAGTTAATTTTCATAAAAAAAACTGAAACTTATTTAGACAGACAGCGAGAAAGGGAAAACGGATGGATGATAGTATAAAAAATGATCCATAATGGATCATGATAGCGAAGGATATAAAGCAATGGAAAGATTTAGAAGACACATTTGTTGTAAGAAAAGCTATATAACTTGTTAAAGTGAAAATAATCTGCTATATCCTCTGAGGTTTAATATCTACTAATTAACAAAACTTGATTTCATTAGCAAGGCAAGCAATGTTAACTTATTTTCCCTAGTTATTAATTCTTTTTCCACTTATAAACACTTATTTCATTTATTTAGTTTTATATTCAAAGTAAAATAAAATAGACGGGATTGCTAGATTAGGATTATATGAAAATAAAAAAACGCCTCGGTCTATTAAACACCGAACTTTTAACAATGTTATACTCGTGTATCAACTTGCAACCATAAATGAAAAACTAGATTAAAAAAGCTAATATAAAAAACGATGTTATTCTATGTAGTGCTTGAGACATGAAGAAAACTGAGCTTAAGAGAGATAAATGCGATAAGGTAAGAACTTAGGTCCGATAAGTCGAAAAATAAAATGTCCTGTTTTGACATAATAAACGTAGGGGTACACTAACATGCACACCTCAGCAGAGTTCTCGCTCAACCACCCTACTATCGCTACAATGCGCTTCAGTCAAAACCACAGACAGAAACGCGCGCCAGATATCCTTAACCAGAATTCAAATATGAGATAGATCTGTATCAAAGTACACAAACAGCACCCTATTAATACAAGAATAACTACATAACTCGTACTTATGTTTTTAGAAATTAGACTGTATTTTGCAAACGTCAGACGATAATTAACTTATGTCAACTAAAATTTTAAAAATAAAAAATGCTTTTGGACATGAGATTTTAATTAATCAGCTGACAATAGATTTTGGTTGATTTACCTACATCTTATTTGTATTTAGCATGATATTTGGCTGGAAATATCACAATCATAAATTGTCTATGGTAACGATTAACCGTTCCAGAATGGTAAGAAGAACTAACTTCATCTCTCTTACTCTCCTAACTCTTAATCTCCAAAGACCTTTAATTTCTAATGACTTATATAACTAATAAAACAGTATACATCTGTCAATCTAAGACTTTTAACCTGTTTACTGCAAATGCCGAAGTTAAAACTAATAAGCAAGTAAGTTTAAAAAAATCCCAATTCCTTTAGCCAATAAACATTAGTAGTGCATTTGTTTTTAATTTTAAGGAATTATTCATGTATTCATCCATTATCATATTGATTTAGGCGATAACTTGATAGGTTTATAATCTGTGGGCGTTTTGGACTTTCCCAAGGCGCGTTATTAAATGCCGATCACTAGAGGTGGGCTGAATAAATCGTGAGCTTTAATATTTTATAACAATGCTTTGTGACAGTTATCGTTGTCAGTATTTTGTAAAACTCCATTAAAGTATAGGGGGTTTACAGACAACGAAACTTACTGTCTGTGCTAAACTGACGAAACTAAGAAACAAGTTCTTAATAGACACGATATCTCTTGTATAACCGTAATAGACTTATTCGATAGTTTTAACAGCTAGCCCGGGGTTTTGCCTGCGTGTTAAAGCAATTAATTGCTACTGCGGGAATCCGCTGTGATACCGAGATCCTTTAAGTTAAATCAGAGTTCGGATAGTAACAAAATCGTTTCGGAGTTTAACAATTTTAATTGACAAGACAAATTAACAAATATGATGTCTATAGGAGATTCTGTGTCGTTTGGAGGATTATTTGCCACAACGGTTACACTGCTTACGCGGAATTCCCAAAATAAAGCCTTATTTTACATCTTTTATAATGGATTTCCGCAAAGTAACGCCTGATTCAATAAAATATCTATAGGAGACGTTTGCCTCTTACTATCAGGAGCGTCGCGTGCGTCTTATTTCATGGAAAAAAAAATATTTTTATGGCATAAGACGAACAAACACACGGTTTTTCTGGTGGTAAAGAGACAATGGTGGCCTACAGATTTAAAGTCCGTTGCAGTACCGTCCGGTTTAGCAACACTAGTAATTAAAAATGGTCTAGACACAATAGATTTTGTAGATATACTTCGCTGTTCTGGGGCCTGGGTGTTTCTCCGTGTTAATCAGGGCTCCTTTGCAGATTAGACCATCTGCCTTCGTGCTAGGAAAGGCAGCTATTAAAGACGAGCATAGGATTACCGTCACTAACACCGTGACAACCGACTAGGTGGTAGTTTGGTAGCGACTCGTCGGGATTGGTACCAATGCCGTACTTATTTGAGCCGCCATAACATCAGTGCTTGTCGTAGACGTGGTCCGGTTCGAATGATCAGGTAGCCGGTAAACTTTCTTTTGATCCCGGCCTAAGTTTGGCTTCACACTATTACCACAACCAAGTAACTGTAGGCGTCGTGAATTTCTTACCATCAGGAAATCCGCCTATTTGTTTTCCTTCCAATAAAAAATAGGCCTACCAGCTACAACACTCTTCAAACTGAAAGATCTATCATTATTTGATAAAAAGACGGATACCTACAAAAAAAATAGAAAATTTTCAAAACAACTAATCGTTACCAAGTTTCTAAACTGCACGCAGTGTTCCTTTTGTAAAATTAGGCATGTACATAATACATTAGTGCGGTACGGTAGGAATTACCGAGTGCAAGTGGAGCGTCGGCCGCCCTTCCGCCTATTACGTCGCAGGCTAATTGAGATAAACGATGAAGACGCCGCGAGGTATCGCGCTTGTAATAATTACATGCTGTGATTTTAATTATCATACTTCACTTATTTTTCACGGAACAGTTTTTTATGATATTGGAAGGCAAACAAGCAGACGGATTTCCTGATGGTAAGAAATTCACGCCGCCTAGAGACACCAAAGGTGGTAATTGTAACGCCACCTGAGGCCGTGATGTTAGGCCTCGAGCAAAAGTATGTTTACCGGCTACCTTACACTCCGAACCGGAACACGTCATGACGTTATGGCGGCAGGTATAGGTAAGGCGGTGGTACCAATCCGGGTGAAT
>NJDC01001875.1:182115-205213 GCA_002245475.1 Calephelis virginiensis | reverse complement strand
TGACATTCTCCTACTATATTGCAATGTGACGCTTGCAGCGCTGCGAACATCTCGGATTTGTAATACATACAAGAGATAGAGGCTTTTGTTATACGGGATTTATCTCTCTTGAATTATATTCGGAGATAGAGCTTACATTTCTTACGGTTGGAGTTTATTGTGCCAATATTAGGATTTTTCCTTATTTTTATAGTTAAAGTTTTTATGAAACTGAAACTTCTTTATCGATGTGTGAGAGAAACTTGATGTCAAATTTCTTTGTTACGTTCGTTGACCTCTAGTTACACCACAAACAAACCTCTGTATGTTGTCGCGTAATTTTATACGGAGTTCTTCGTGTTTATTGTTTCACCGGTCGGTATAATATGAGATAGCTTGGTGGCGCAATGCTTGGTATATTTTTTTTTTGAAAGAAACTTTTTGTCTGTTACGCTCCACAACAATGATGTACTGAAGAAGTTTCACTTCTAACGTGTGTACATTAACACACACACGTACGCACACACGCACGCACACATACACACACACACACACACACACACACACACACATTATTTATTTGTTGATACATTGTACTAAACGTTTAAATATTAACTTTTACTATTAAAAAGCTACTTTATACGTAACTAGCTGCTCCGGCGAACTTTGTTTCATTCTATAAGTTTGTGTAGGTAAAATCAAAATGTGGTTTTCCTAGTTTTCTCGTTGTCTCTAATCTACCTTCCCGTCAATTTTCGGTGAAATTGGTTCACTCAATAATTTGAGTTATAAATAGTGTAACTAACACAACTTTCTGTTATATTTTTATAAATTTTAAAGAAAGAAAAAAATTCGCCCCAGACAGGATTTGAACCTGTAACCTTTCGTCTCAAGCCGACGAATGCTCTAACCAATTGAGCTACTGAGGATTCAAGTCCCGTGGCGAAATTTTTAATTCCTTTCTAACCCGTTAACGCGGGTAGTTATGTCCTATAGATACACAATTCTGAAATTTTTTCTTTCTTTAAAATTTATAGAAATCTATCCCAAGCACAGGGCAAGTGCTAAAATAAAAATACGTTTCTGTTATAAGTATAAATATGGGTTCATTCATGTCCAAATACTCCAACTTGAATAAAACATTTTCAAGGATTGTAAAATTATATGTTTTAGTCCACATTTATATGAAACAATACAATTTAATCTCTTTAGTCATAATATTAATAACATGACATTTTTGCTCAAAAGTAATTTAAAATGTCATTTTCTTAATTGTTATAGGGAAAATAAAAAGGCGGCAGATAACAACCACCTAAAATGTGTTTCACTTTAGGGAGCCTTAATGATTACAAGTGGCCGTTCTTTCTAATTAAGAAGTCTCGAGGTATAAAACGAGGGGTGTCAGGAGACAATGAAACTGCGACTGCTCGCAATACCTACGTATAGAATGGTTTAATTGTTTCTTGCATTGTTTTGAAGTACTATAAAGCCTTAATTATTTGTGAGCAAATGACATAAAAGTGGTTAAGATTTAATTTTTTTAAATGCACAATAATTCGTAACACAAAATTGAATCTAAGCCCAAATTAAGCAAATTATATGCTTGGGTTATAGGTGTTAGTCAACGATTTTAATACACTAGTGGTCGCCCATTGGTCGCGAAATTCGACCATAACAAATTTTAATCTTGTTGACAAGAACGCCATCTTCATTTTTTAATACCAACTACTTTGTTCCCAAACTGTATAATTATAGTTTGTGCGCCATCTGTGATCTTTTATGGTTATCATCAGTATATTTGTTTGTGTGTGTCAAATGCATGGTAGTACGTGAAAAGTTTTATTTTTTGAATTAATGCACTTAATAACCATTATCATTAAAAAATATTAACGTTCTGCACTTTTTTTCTTTACGAAAGTTTTTGCTTCACGTATTAATATATAGATAATACATATTACATATTATTTATTTAATGTTGTTGTTAATTTTGCATATTTATATCATACTAGCCGACCCGGAGAGCTTCATGTCGATTGATATTAACAGCTACTAACAGTTTGTACATATTGAAGCATCCTCATTTCCCTGCAATTTTCCCAGTTATCTTTTTATAAGAATCTTCTGGTAATAAACAAAAACAGATTTAACAAAATTGGTCCGTCCGTTCAGGCGTGATGACTGATACATTTATACTTGTAAACTACTAGCCGATTTGGCAAACTTCGTATCGCTTGACATTAACGACTACTAATATTGTCAAAAGTGATGATATTCTAACGATAACCAAAGCTACAAAAAAAAATTATCAATATTGGTCCATCCGTTTTTAAGCGTGATTCGATGACCAAGCATTTATTTTTATGTATATCTAATGTATATATTAAAAGAAAATACTTTTTTTTTGTATATAAATTATTTGGTTTTATAGTTTTTTCGAGTAAACAATGACAGCATCAATTTAGAAACGCTTTTTACCAATCAAATCGCAGAATTTCTAATAATTTCTAGTTTTTGCAAAAGTAATAACACAATGCCTTCTTTAACTCTACTGTTCGTATTCTAGAAAAGAAAAGCTCAAGATATTTCATGTTTGCGATTAAATGTTTGTTTTCTAGCTGCTCTGTAGTTTGTGTAGCGTTCTGGTTGTTCTTAAAATATTGTGTTTATGGGCATGGATAAGCGAAATCAGGTCAACAAGTATAACGCTAGGAAAATATTTGCCTGTTTGTGTTTATATTTTTTTATGATATTGGAAGGCAAACAAGCAGACGGATTTCCTGATGGTAAGAAATTCACGCCGCCCAGGGACATCAAAGGTTGTAATGCTGCGTTGCTAACCTGAGGCCGAGATGAGGCCTCGAGCAAAAGTAAGTTTACCGGTTACCTTACCCTCCAAACCGGAACACGTCATGACGTTATGGACGCAGGAATAGGTAAGGTAGTGGTAACAACCCGGGTGAGTCACTGCGAAATTCTACCACCTAGTCATATGTCACGGTGTTAGTGACGGTAAGCATATGCTCGCCTTTTACGAGCTGCTTGGCAGGAAGGCAGATGGTCGATTCTGCAAAGGAGCCCGGACCAGCACGGGGAATTTAAGGATATTTCAAAACACAACAAAGAAACCATTAGATACTGAGCGCAGATGTTTTAAGAAAAAACGCAAGAGGGATATGGAAAAGCAAATTTATTTTGACCGAAGTTTTTAGGGCACCTATTAAATAAAGAAGTCGTGAAGAATGCTAAACAAGGTTGAGCGGCCCTCGCTCTGCGAGTTTTCCACTTGAAGTGGTAGCCGGCGTAGGGTTGGGGGGCGTAAGGGTGTCTCAGGGTTGCGAGACAATAATTTGATAAAGGAAGACTAAATTCTAAAAAGAATTTTCTTTACAAAAGAAAAATTGTCACGGGCAAACGAGATTTTTCTTAATAATTTGTTTTAAGAAATACTAAAGAGTTAAAAGTGGAATTCTCTTAAAAAAGCTATTTTGCATATTACTAGCCGATTTGGCAAACTTCGTACCGCCTAACAATGATAGATATTGGCAGTATATTATTTTATATTTATGAACCTTCTTTTGACGATAACTAACACAACAAAAATGAACTAGAAAAACTAATCCAAGGTTTTATAGATTTATTTAATTTCTGCTATTCCGACCATTTTTATTGCAATTTTATTTTAAATAGATTTGCTGTAGCAGGTGGTTGGTATTTCTTAGTATGTACATAATCTATGATACTAATAATAATTTTCCTAAGATTATTAGGTACTTTTATGTCCAATGTCATTGCTCCTGCCTAGTTATTATTGTTTAAATTGAACCAAAATTACCATTGAAATAACATTATGAAGTTGACCGCCTCGTTGGTCGAGTGGCTAGCGTACACACCTAACTACATCGACCAACCGCGAGGCTCGGGTTGGATTTCCGACGGGGGCAGGCATTTGTGTGATGAACATTTAGATTTCTGCATATCCAGGTCTGGGTGTTTATTAAATTTATTCTTGTATCTATTTAAGTATTTACATGTATTAGTATCATTGCATAACACCCATAACACAAGCATATAATTTACTTACTTTGGGGTTAGATTCAATTTGTGTGACTTGGAAGAATTTCACGAAGGCTTGGAAAACAAAATATGGGTAAATGTAATGCCATAATTTGAACCTGGCAGCCCTAAATGAGGGCAGCAAGGGTGTCAGAGTAGCTTAAAGATAAGGTACGGTGGATGAAGAGGCGAAATACGAGGCGTAATGAACCGGCTTCGGGCAGTTTTTTGTTTGGTTCTCACTCCTAAATTGAAAATTAGGCGCGATTTGACATCGACGAATTCCAGAAACCTTAAGATATTTGTAAAATTAAAATGCAATTTTTTTATGATATTGGAAGGCAAACAAGCAGACGGATTTCCTAATGGAAAGAAATTCACGCCGCCTAGAGACACCAAAGGTGGTAATGGTGCGTTGCCAACCTGAGACCGCGAGCAAAAGTAAGTTTACCGGCTACCTTACCCTCCGAACCGGAACACGTAATGACGTTATGGCGGCAGGAATAGGTAAGGCGGTGGTACCAATCTGGGTGAGTCGCAGCGAAACTCTACCACCTAGTCAGATGTCACGGTGTTAGTGACGGTAAGCCTATGCTTGCCTTTTACGAGCACCTGGCAGGAAGGCAGATGGTCTATTCTGCAAAGAAGCCCAGACCAACACGGGGAAGAAATAAAATATTTACACCCTTTCCAATAACTCTTGTGCTTTTTCAATATTTTTTTTGGATTTTTTTTTATCTATTTACAATGTTTCATTCCCATTTATCCCAATTGATGTCACGATATCTACTCCTGCTTATCGATTCTTAATGAATAATGTCAGTATCATGTTCCAGTACATAGAGTAGGGTAGCCCGTATACTTTCACAGTAACAATAACCTTGGCCATAGGATGTCAATACACGTATAATACATACGAGTATTATGGTGTTTATAGACCACGGTTCTATAATCAGTAGAGCGTACGTTGCCTCGTCCAACAACCTGATATAGATAGTACCGGAATTTTATTCAAAACTATCAACGATTAATTTAACTGTAAAGCTTACTTTACTTTAAATAAGACAGCCAATGGTGGTGATTCTGTTGTTCACAAACTAAACTTATTTTAGGTCCGTGCTGTCTTTTTCAAATCAAACAAAAACGGAAGGGATGGAACATTTTAGACCTGTCAGATTAGTCCAGACCTGTCAAATTGTGATGTTTTTATCAACGATTTCCGGGTAGATTAAACGTCAGTAGAAATGTCGAGTACAGACTTATCTGACAGCTCTATAAACGTGTTTATCAAAATTACCACCATTAGCTGTCTTATACAAAAATTATTAAAATTTATATAACAAAGTATTTAACACTAAACATTTGTCTCCAAATGTAATTGGTAATATATTTGTGTCATAAACGTAGAAATTTAATTAATATTTAAAATAATCGTAGATAAAAAATACACAAAGCAAAGTTTTAATTAGGCTACGACATCGACGGCGGATATTTACATCTATACTATTCACAATACACGATACCATTTTCACATTTCATTGTCACAATTTAAAGCATTTGCATGTCTATTGGCACGGTGTGAACAAAGCTTAACACAGAGTTGTGTGGTAGTTTATAAAACTCATAAATTCCAAATGTGGCATTAGTTTATTCCAAACACAAAGAAAAGTCGTATTCATACGCGAAACGTTTGTAAGTAAATAGCAAAACTGCAACAGTATAACGCCTCCGTGATTTGAAGTGAAAACATGAGCCGGACATGCTGGCGTAGCACGAACGTGGAGTAACCTAACACCGTAACACCCCACAGCCAAGACGGTTTATACTTTATGTAAACTTTATTACCGAGTGCACTCCTCTTCCCCTTATTCTCCCTCACCAATAGTGATGTCAGTTATATGTCGCTAAATATATCGATATGTGCATGTTTTATTTAAATACACAATTGTGACATATACAGATTAAGGCTCGCTTAATACCGTTCGAAAAAGTTAAATTAAGCCAACTATTTATATTAAAAAAATCTATAGCAATAACATCGATTTTTAATTTTTTTTTTTACTATATTGAGTTCTAGAGAAGTTATTGTTATAAGTATATACCTACACATTATTATGAATACTGACTCGTTTTAATTGATGAAATGTAGGATCGACACAAGCTACTCGTAAACTAATATTAATCTAATTAATCTTAAATTGAGTTAAATAACAATAATCGAGAGTGACTTACGAAAAATTATAAGTAATTAACCATAAAGAAAACTAGTGTAATGAATAGCATGTATTTTTTGAATATTCTGATAAACAAAATATTAAGGATCAAATTAAAGTCGATTCGGGTTAAACTCACTACGAAATACTGACTTTTTGTTTATATCATCATAATATTATAAAACAAAAACATCGATATATAAGTAATATCAATGCATAACGTACCTAGCCACTACCAATTGTAAGGCGCGTCCGTGCATTACTCAGCCGCGTGTTTGCACAGATCGACGGCTCCGTGAACAGATTGCTAACACCGACACCACCACTTCGTGTCCGGGTCAGAGCACACTGCTACGTATTAAACCGGCGTTTGTCGTCTATGTGATAAGCTAACAACTTTAATAGAACTAGTTTTAAGGTGATTAAAACGTTATCTCAAGATTATTAATTAAAAGAGGAAAAAGCACATTTGTAATAGAAATAGTTAAATATGAAAAGGGTTCATTTTATCAACTAATAAATACTTGTTTCAATAATAATAATTATTATAATTTCTATGATGTGTTGAAGAAAACCATATTTTGCAAGTAATTATGTCAATAATGCAATGTGTCAACTCATAAAGATCTAAATACAAGCACAAAACAGTTGTAAAAAAAACAGTTGTGTTTTCACTTTACTGCTTTGTTCTGTCACGGTAGATGTCTTAATTTATAATTAGAACCATACTTAAGATATGTTTGGATACGACCCTTATGTTAAGAACTTGTAATGCGTTTTATCGATAAATTCGAGCGTTTGTAAATTGTATCTTATTAAATTTACATCACTACAAAATGTATGTAGTCAATAAAATATGCAAAATTGTTACTATCTGTTTTGTGATGCGATGACCAAGGGAAATATGGATTCATTTTCACATATATTATACTATAAGATTGTATTATTATGTTATTTTTCCGTTTGCGGGCGATTGGATCGTCACATTCCTATGCCTTATCCATTTCATGCTTTAAAATTAAATTGCCGTGACGTATTGGAACAAGGGTTATATAACAAAGACAATATTATGAAATAGGGTCGACTATCGATTTGCCTGCATTTCGCTTGCTGAGCCGTTGAAGGGTTACCATATCTCAAGAGTCTAAAATTATTTATTACGAAGCAAAATAATGTAGTTACCTAAATGATTTTGGTTCATTTTATTAACTAAAAGGTTAGGGTTTGATTCCCAGTTGTCTTGTTAGAACACTATGTAGTTAAAATAAATCTTACCTCGACGTAACATGGTTTTAAAATAACTATCTAAGTATAGTAAGGATCTTTTCGTTTAAGAACAAAAAATGTTTTATAAAAATGCGGTTAAAACTTAAACACTAGGAATATACGTTTTTCAGTTTTCACGTTAGAACGGTTGAAGAGATTTTAATAAATTTTTGTGTGGAAATAGATTAGACAATGGACAAGGTAGATAGGACTGGTATCAATGTCAACAGCTTGCCAATGAAGCTTGCCAATGATTCACGGGCGAGTTTGCTTACTCCATATGTTTGCTTCTTATCAAGCTAAAATAACCGTTTTAAAAGATGACATGCATAAAATATGGTAACCCTATCGGTGGCACATCTGTGCGGTGCGCCACGCTGCGTTCAACCGTACACGGGGGGCCACCCTCTACCACCTCGGCGGCGATAGCTGACGCTCTACACCTCGCCCACGACGCAAGTACGACCGAAAGACACTACAGTAGGGCTGGTGTAGTTAGAAAGAATAACTAGTAAATCAATTTAGAAAAGATTATTGTATAGGTGGTAGGTACAACTGTACGGTGCACCTCTACATGTTCAACCTAATTTAGGGGACCACCCCTTCCATGCACAGATACTCGATGTTTAACATATCCGATACATCGTACGAACCTAGTGACATTACATTAGGGCTGATAAAAATTTAAAAAAAAATTCAATGATTATTGTACGCAGAAGACATGGTAGCCCTATCAGTGGCACATTTATGCGGTGTGCCGCGCTGCGTTAAACCGAACACTGGGGACCACCCTCCACCACCTTGGTTCCGATAGTCGACGTTCGACACCTCGCCGACGTCGTAAGAGCGGCCGACCTTACACTACAAATAGGGTTGATAAGTCTTTGTAATTCCAAAATAAAAAAGGAAAATGTCTTTTCAAATTTGCATAAGAAAATCTAGATAACCTTTACTTATTATCTATTAAAGACTTTTGTTATAATGTTGAACAATTTCAATTGAATCTATGTTTCTAACAACTGCTATTCAATATTTCCTGTACCTATTAACTATCAAAGACTTATGTGATAATGTGATAATTTCAATTGGACATCTATCCATGTTTTGAAAAACTGCTATTCAATATTTTGCTGTTTTATGACAGCCAAGTCAGTCTATGCAAAAAGTTTTGTTATAACTTGGTTCGCCTTTCGCATAAATATGTGTGTATGGCATATTATATGTCAAACTTAAAAAAACAAATATTTGCGTTTAAAAGTTATTAAATAAATTCTCTTACAATTAATATATGTAGTACAGAAAGTGATATAAAGTGTCAACCCTGTGAGGAGAGTATTAGCACCACCTACTTGTGTCAGACGTTCGAGCACAACACTTCACGTTCGCTATCCCAAATAGAAATGGCTGTAATGTGCCTCTTCTACATTGCACAAGAAATACTGTATAAAGTGTGAACTTTCTATTATTTACATATTTTAAGTTTTTGTCTGGTTTCCAGATTTTGCTTGCTATTTAATTTTAATGTATATTCTTTAAATTTATATGTATTTTAATCATATGAAATATAAAAATTGAGCGTTACATAATGAAATTTGGCACAGAAAAAACGAATGATAAACACAAACATAATCCACAAACAAACATTTAGATTTTAGACATTTCGCACAACTGTTATAGTCAAAAGTACAATAATTATGAAGTAGGGACGAATTACGACCAAAAGGTCACCACTAATACATATTATTGTATATGTTGTAGAAATAAATATCGCAAATAATATAAAGTTTAGTTTTCCCCATAATGATTTTTGTCCGTTTTGGTCCGGGCTCCTTTGCAGAATAGACCAACTGCCTTCCTGCCAGGCAGCTCGTAAAAGGCGACCATTGGCTTACCATCACTAACACCGTGACATCTGACTACGTGGTAGAGTTTCGCAGCGACTCGCCTGGATTGGCCTTACCTGTTTCTGTCGCCATAACGTCATGACGTGTTCCGGTTCAGAGGGTAAGGTAGCCGGTAAACTTACTTATGCTCGAGGCCTAACATCCCGGCCTCAGGTTGGCAATGCACAATTACCACCTATGATGTCTCTAAGCGGCGTGAATTTCTTATCATCAGGAAATCCGTCTGCTTGTTTGCCTTCTAATATCATACCACCACCACCACTTATTACCAATTATACTATCTTTTACAATTATAATAATTACAATTATTATAATTGTATATGTTTTAGAAATATATACCGGTAAATAAAATAAAGTGTCAACCCTGTGGGGGAGTTGCACCGCCCACTTGTTTCAGCGACGGTGTGTTATGAAATCAACGCGTTCGAGCACAACACTGCTCTCTCGTTCGCAATCCCAAATGGAAAAGGCAGTAATACGCCTCTGCGAAAATTTCACAAAGATTTTCCCTGAAATTTTACTGCGAATTTAATTTTTTAAGTGGATTTGTACTTACATGTCGTTCTTCTGCTGAACTGATACCTGTGAACAAGATGGGAAATTTTAATTTTTCTACTAAAAATAACGTTGCCCGGGATTGGACAGAGCCCGGTTCTATCACATTGTGTGACTTAGTGTCCTTGGCTAGTCGTGTGTGCCCTGGTTGTACCTCTGCCTACCTCTTCGGGGATATGAGCGTGAAGATACTTACATAAAATTGTCAAAGAAGCAATTTCCGAAATTTGATCGCTAAACGCTAAACGATCGAAATCTTTGATACAAAGCATTATCTAATCAACCATTAGTTGCGTTTTAACCCGTATTTTACGGTTATTTACTCTTCATCTAAAACAAATTATGATAAATTACCCTAAATCCGTCTCTAGTTCATAATAGAACAGTTTACTGAATTTCGTTACACTCAGTCATAGCTTAGATTAGTCTTAGTTTAGACGAGACTATAGAACAAAGAAACATTTTTAGAATTATATTCATCATTTTTTTTCTTTCTTTAAGTTTTGGCCTTCACGTTAGTATTTAGCTAATGGCTAAGTTTTTTAGGCAAGTAGAAATTTGCATCAAATTTTATATCTATTTCAATTAATTTTAATTAGTCATCAGTCGTAAGTCGTCAGTAAGTCATGTCAGGCTCTTTGGTAAAGCGGTGGCCTTTTTACACAAGCTCATGTAACGAGATTTGGCGGCAACGAGAAAATATACGATACGCTAATTTCTTTATGATTATTTCATTTGTCCACTTTCACTGAACAACTTTATACATAATGCCATCAAAATTGACTAATTTCACTCAATATTAACACGAAATTCAATAATTATGAAAAAAACTTCGACTATCTTTTCTCTCGATAGCGCCAAAACTCCTATACATCATTTACCACATACAAATCGTTATTTCACTCTAATGACGCACTCAATTTAAATTTAAATGATACAAGGTCTAACGATACAAGACCTAATGATACAAGACCTAATGATACAAGACGTAATGATACAAGGACTAAAAAATTAAAATGATAAAAAATTTAATTTCTCTAACGGTTTTGCTGATGCATCCCAAGCGATTTTCTTCACTACATAGTATGAAACAAAGTCGCTTCGTTTGTCCCTATGTCCCTTTGTATGCTTAAATCTTTAAAACTACGCAACGGATTTTGATGCGGTTTTTTTAATAGATAAAGTGATTGAACAGGAAGGTTTATATGTATATTTCATAGCCGTGCGAAGCCGGGCCGGGCCGCTAGTTTTAAATAAAGTAAACATATAAACATAATATAAATACAACACAAACATAACTTTGGCATTATTAATTTATAGTTATTTTATTATTCTAACATACTGTTTAATGGTACTGCAAATATATAAATAGTTGTTGGGTAAATAATTAACGTTTGAAGAACTATCGACGCGTCATCCTGTGATAACAAATACCATCTTAATCACTTGAAAGTCACACTCAGACATTCATCATTATTTTACTCTAACTATGCAATCAATTGTAATTAAAATGATACTTGATTTATTATTAAAACGTTGAAAAATGACAGACATTCGCTTGAGTCTTTAATGATTCAGACAAATAATATTTTTGGAATACTACAGACAGATAATTTAAAATTACAATTTTTATTACCTTCCAATTTCAAATCATGAACATTTGTAATTATTCCATCGATATACAGGTTAATGATAATACAAATACATTATCATTAAACAGTACATAGCTATAATGATACTTTATTGGTTAAATAATGCGTCTGCGCGGGTTCCGGTGAATGGTTGTTGAATATTTCAAGAGCTATCGTCGCGTCGCGTCGCCCTCCGATAACCGACACCATCAGAATCACATGCAAAGCCACTCAAACATTCATCATTATTTTACTCTAACGATGCAATTCAAAGTAAGATTAAAAAGATCCTAGATTTATTTTCCGAGTGTTGAAATTACCGCTACTTTTAGCCCGCGACTTTGTTTGAATATATCTAGCATTATTTCGTAAGCACACAATAAATAAGGTATTGCTTACGTACATAAGTATTTTTTTGTACGAATGTGGATGTGCTATTGTCGAAATATCAATTCGATTTTTCGAAATTCTGGAGGACCAAAAGGCCTCTGAGGGAGCTAAGTATCTGCTTGTTAAGAGGTAGATAACTATCCAGTTTGTGTCCCATTTTCACCACTGTGAAGTGGTGAAACTAGCCAACGCCAAAGATAGTTAGTCCCACAATATGATACCAAACACATTGCCAACGACACTTGTCCAAATACACCGTTGCTTATATTAGGTAACATTGTTTTTATTAGAATCAAAAAATATTATACGATTTGTCCAACCTAGGAATCGAACCCGAGGCTTCATTTAATCAGCACCACCGGAAGAATAATAAAGGCGACAGAGCGAAGAAAGGCGATAGTAATATTTGGAGACTTAATTAATTTATGCATATATACATATTAATTTACCATAACAATGTCGGAAAGAGATTGTAATCTACAAGGCTAACTTTGGTATGTTTTATCACAAATTAATATTCACTTGCAATTTAATAAGGTGTTCATGCTTGAACAAATTGTAATTACGAATCATTTTTATAATTAATCAATTCCTTCTCGTCACAAACAATTTTTAACTTTATCAACGAATGTACTAGGCTTACTTTTGTGTAACCAACTTCTTTGGTTATTTTTTCACTTGGCGATTGTGTTGCTACAATGTTGATACTCGTTTTAAACCATAACTTAGTATCATTCATTTTTAATATAATAAATTATTTTAGCATTTTGATTTTTTGCTGTTCGTTATTTGTTTTAAGTCATTACTTTTTAATATTTACAATTTTCATCGTCATGATTACACCGTTCATTGTTACTTGTTTTTAAGCTATTACGTATTATCATTAATTATTAATTAGCAGTACCACAATGATGATTCAGTATTTTTAATAAATTTGCTTTATTTGTCAAGAGACACATTTTTTATTGTTGACGACTATATATTTGTGCGTGTTTTGTGTTTTTTAAATACGATTTGGATATCCCAAACATAAGATCTATTTTAATGAAAGAAAGACATCTCTAACGTCTACTACATATTTCAAAATTACAAAATTTTATATACATACTAGTGGTCGCCCATGGGTCGAAATTCGACCATATTTAATTTTAATATCTTGTTGATAGAAGGCCATCTTCATTTCTCAAGATTAACTATTTTGTTTCCAAACTTTTTAGTGCGCCATCTGTGATCTTTTATCGTTATTATCAATATATTAATTGTTTGTGTGTGTCAAATGCATGGTAGTGTGCGTAATGTTTTATTTACTGATTTAATGTACTTTATAAGCATTATTATTGAAAAATATTAGCGTTCTGCACTTCTCCTACATATAAACTACAAGTGTACCAAATTTTATGCTCCTGCGTCCGCGCAATTTTCGTAAAAAGGGGTCCAAAGTTTTAGCATCTCGTATTAATATATAGATTAAAATGAAAAAAAAAATATGACAGCAACAGCAACTAAGAAAACACACCACACCACACCACAGATATTATTAATGCGTCGCTTCCTTATGGGCAGGATCTGAGGAGGAATCCGCAGGTGCTGCAAGTTATCCCTCTATTCCATCTCCAGCACGAAATATGATAAAAGCGATCATTGGCATGATGGCAGAATCCGGGCGAGCTGCAGCAAGCGTGCACCTAGTAACAACTGCATCGAGTACTAATATGCAATGGGGTTGTCACATCTCAACACGACAATATTATTTCTCTACTACTACTAAATACTAGATGGGATCGTCACGTCCCGATATCGGAAAAAATATTATCGGAGTGTTAAATCGTACAAAATCACTAAATGCAAATCTCAATGTCGATATCTAATATGTAAAACATGTTCCGATGTGACAAAAACTCCAAACATTTAAAAGTCAACATATGCAGAGACAAACGCATATCATTAGCCCTATTGATAAAGAACATTTACATACGCATTTGAATAAAATAAATATTAATGTATTAGCTAATAAATAAAGCATTTTAACACGATAAAAATGCAATCAAGAGGTAAACAAGCGTTAATAATCATTGAACGTTCGATTAATAATTGGGCACGCATCGTTTCGGTTGTTTTTCAGTCGTATACATCTCTGCGTCGTCTAAACTTATCTTAAGGCCTTGACATCTGATGAAAATATTTATTTCATTGCCTTAATAAGTTGGTTGTAAACAGACTATAGCATAGGGTTACCAATTATATTATTTTCCCCAAAATGTTAGCAAAACGCACGATACTAAATTCAAAACACTACACAACACTATTCAAAAATTCTATTAATAATTGTGATGTTTTGTTTTTAATAATGTATGTACATTGAGTGGTACAGGTTTGACATTTTACATCGTCGGCACTTGGTAAAACTTCCAAATATTCATATTTTTAAAGAAACACTTGTACTGTTTTACTTATGACTTATAATTTATTACTTTGTAATTAGTAGCCTACTAATAGTACTAGTAGAACTAGTACCTACTAGTACCTACTAATAGTACTAGTAGAACTACTAATAGTACTAGAAGAACAGAAACACTTGTACTGTTTTACGTAAAACAGTACAAGTGTTTCTTTCTTTAAAAATATGGTACAGGTTTGATGACATTGAAATAATGAAACCGGCTCCGTTGTGCGTTATTTTTATTATTTTGTAGCATTTTTTTAACGTCACCTAAGGACACTAAAATGGTTATAGCGCGTTGCCAACCTTGGGTTTAAATTTGCATGAGTAGGTTTACCAGCCAACTTCCCCTTCAAACTCCTACAAACGGACAAGCGCGTCTGTAAATTTAGTACGAGTCGTTTAGAAGAGGTTGGCAGATGTACCAAACTTATCGCCAACTGAGGACTTATCCAACATTATCCTTGGCAACATGTTCTTATTAGAAAACTAACCGACCCGGCGAATTTTGAAAAATTAAATTATTGTCTTTTATTTTTTTTTCCTGCATTTTTCCCAGTTTTCAAAATTAATCCACCATTTTATACATATACATATTCATACATATATATAGATAAAAAAACACATGAGTTGCTTGACTCGGAAATCCAACCCAAGACCTCAAGTAGTTAACGAAAACACCCGACCACTACACCACAAACGCTTTAACATACATCTACGTCTAAATAATTTATGAGTGCGTGTATCCGCCGCCTATACAGACAAGATGGGCAATTATTAAGGCCGTTGCATTTAAATTAATGACGCAATGCATGCGTCACTGCGTTCATTGGTATATACCAACACATGTATTTAATATATGCGCATAATCAGTGGATCGTCTGTCCATCGCTCAGACCGGAGCGAATTAACCTAGGAGATAACCCCTTTGATGTACATTTACACATGGTATTACCGAAAACCATATTAATATTGGAGCTATGTAATATTCAGAGCAATATTAGCTATTGCTTGCATATATGTCGCGTCTTAGCCTATATGTATCCGCTAGAATAGTCTTAGAAACCTGACTGAGATCCAGTAGTGCAGTCAGATGGTCTTGCAACGAATATCTAGATTCTAGATTCTACAATGGTACAGTCAACAAACGAAATATCTGACCCATTCAATACATTTGGGATTTTCCATCGTCGGCCTTGGTACAACTTCAAAATATTCATATTTTGAAATAAAGAAACACTTGTACTGTTTTAGGAATCACTTACAATTTATTATTTTATAAATAGCCTACCGGTTTCGCTTATACAGCTTCAGCTAGTACGAGTACTGTGAGGGGTCAGATTTCGTTTGCTTGCTGTACCTATTATCCTGCAATGTATCAGTGCTTATCATTGCGGTGATCCAATGTAACGCTAGCGCTAATTATTGTCGTGTTCCAAATTCTTGGTTTTTTGTTGTGTTAGTGATTTGTAGAAGTTTTTTTAAAGAGAATAACAGGCAAAATTGCAGGGTAAATAGGAAAAACAATATGTAATTTAATTATTCGCATACAAACTGTTAGTAGTTGTTAATGTCTAGCGATAGGAAGTTCGCCGGAGCGGCTAGTTTTTTTTATTACAGAAGTTCTAGCTGCTTGAAAAATTAAAAGTTTGCGTGGCTCGAGTTTAGGTCATTCCACATTATTTTTCCATAAATTAATCTATTTACCTATGGCAACCTAAAAATCTAAAATTAACCTACTCTCCTTATTCTCCTACCTATATTACAAATGCAAAATTCGTATGTTTTGATAGTTAAAATTTTCACATCAAAATTACTAAACCGATTTCAATGTTTTCTCATGAAAGTAGTTCGGAACTTGGAGCAAAACAAATGTTAATAGCCAGTTATCTCAACGAGTTGCCATAGTTAAATAGTCCGGTGAAGTTGTAAAAACCTTGCGGAAAGCAACATATTAGCCATTAAAAAAAACCTTTGCCGCGAATCACTTTATTACGAGAGTAAAGTCGTAGGCTAGTATTAGTTTCGTCTTAATTATTATGCCTTCCGGTATGTTAAAACCGGTGCATTGGCACATTAAATAGTAAAATATTCACTAACATTATGCATGGATTCAACATACTCAAGTTTGAAGCTTGAAATGGCGCTTATGAATATTTTTTTAGTAGATAAGATCGCTTAAATGTTCAATAATACATGTAATTGTGGGCTACACATAAGTAATGTGTACAATCGGCACGATGTACTCTTAGGTTTATTTTAAATCGACGTTAAAAGTGGAAGGTTATGTGTTCAACTATACATTTTTATATAAGAGGTGGCAAAGGAAGAAGTGGGTGACATGATGGATAGTGATTACCATCGAGTTTGGATATCCACAACACCAGGAGAATCACAAATGCGTTGCAGACTTTTAAGAAATGGTATCTTATGTTAAAGGTTGCTAACTCGTTTGTTAATCTACTTCTTAGTAGTTTTTGAACCGTCTTTAAAATATTTTTAATTTGAAAGAGCGTACTTCCAGGAAATCTAGGATAATACTTAATTTTTCTGTACTTAGATGACATACTTATTGAAATCGAAGACGTTTTTTGCACTTTTAAAATTTAATGGCTTAAAGTTTACTGTTGCAATTTACTTAGAAACACTTGTACTTTCCACAATATATTTTATTATTTTATTATATTATACCGGTAATACCGGTATTATTTTCAACGAAACTTCAGTTGTTATATAGCCCTGATGATGCTTGTATAGCGAAACCGGTTGGCTAAACCATAAAAATAAAAAATAATAAAATATATTGTGGAAAGTACAAGTGTTTCTAAGTAAATTGCATCAAGAATGGAATTCCACCAAGCACCGACGATAAGAAGTATAGAATCTAAAGTTTACTGTCTTATCATTGTAAAAGATTAGACTTTAGAGAACGACGTGTTTTTTTACACGAATAACTCACCGGGCTACTTTATAGCTTTACTTCGGACAAAGACGCGTGCCGTTGCTATATTATTATAAAATGAAATCATGTAAAATAAATAAGAGATTCCCTAACAAGCTGCGAATCATACACAATTAATTCAACATTAAAACTAAGCATTATTCTGTCGGCGACATACACTCAAGTCACCCGCAAAATTACGTTACTAATTGACTAAAACACGCGAAGCTCACACCAGGCAGGAATAATTAATTGGGCGCGGGTACTAGGGGCCGGGTGGGGGCCATCTGCACGGTAACTCTTACATCAGTACACCGATAATGGCACAAATTAGCCAGGGAAGTGGCAGGCGGAGGAGCCGGGGGGTGGCGTGGGGGCGCTAAGCCGGAACATCCCCAAGCGCAGATTACTGCTTGCTTTAGTAATTAACCAGAGCGACGGGCGGCTTCCAAATCCATTTCCGTGTAACATTTTCATTTGCGGCACTCTCGTTTTGCTGGATGCGAATGTTCAACGAATTTTTGTTTAATTTAAAAAAATGTTGCTATGCCACGATATGATAGCTGGTTTGACACGTTAAAACAGTGAAGTGAATAACAATTTATTATAAAAAAAAACAAATACGAGTTAAAATTTTTAAATATAGGCAAGTTATAACTCACTAGCTGCTACCTGCGGCTTCGCCCGCGTTTTCACAGAAACCCGGTGTGCGATCGGGATTAAAAATAGCCTATATGTTAATCCAGGTCACAATCTATCTGTCTTCCAAATTTCAGACAAATCCGTTCAGCCATTCGAGCGTGAAAGAGTAACAAACATCCATACATCCATACTTACAAACTTTCGCATTTATAATATTAATAGGATTAAAAAGATTTAATTAACCGAAAATATACTTCTTTACTTAGGTAAGACAAACGCCAAACAGGCCATCTTACATGCCGCTAGTATATCTAGTTAATGATTTTATTTGATCAGACGTTAATATCAGACCTAGTCCTAGTTTATTAAAATTATGATGATATAACTAAATGTTTACTGCGGCTACGGTTGTGTAGCAATATTTAATCCTCGATGGACACGCGTTTAGATTTAAAAGGTAGCGTATGTAAATCCAGTTTTTGTCATACACATACCATAATAGCACTCCGTTGCAACGTGACAGATGTACAAACCAACATGCTATCGAATTTACAATTTGAGTAATTCTTAATTTTATTTTTACTGTTTCTCGTATTTGCCCACCTTCAACAACATTCCATTCCACAGAAAAATCCATTCTAAATTACCAGGTAAATCCAATTACAGGCAATAAGTTCGTCACATCCCTATAGCCCTAAAAAGTAATTCATTATAATATCAAAATCAAAAAAAAAAGATTTCCGTACCAATCGATGGGGTCGTCACATACCCACAGGAGTAAAATGTTGTAAATTATGAGACGGAAATCAGCAAAGCTATAATAATGTTCAGAAAATCTGCTTTTCTGGTTTTATTTGTATAACCCAAACAAGCATATATAAATGACTTATTCATACTCTCAAAGCAATATCGAGAGCCAGCCGTCAGTGATCCGAGAGCGCAAACAGCAAGTTCAAAAAGCCTCTCGAAGTGGTAAATATTGAATCAGAAGTGGGATTGGAGACTGCTGAGATAGCAAAGGGAGGGAAGGCTGTAATAGTCTCGCGAGTGGCGCATGACAAATACGAGGACAAATACACTACAAGTTTAAATATTCATCTGATATAATATCGATCGGATGACATTTGACTTTACGTTTCTATCTTAAAAGCTATCGACGATAAATATAAACGAATGAAGATTATTATCGATGAATTAGTTTTATAATTATTCATTTTATTAATAATATTCAAGATATTCATTATATAGGGGGTATTATATTTTATATTCCTATAACAAGATTATGTTTAAATATTTAAAATATAGCATTTTGTGGAATTCCTTTTACCAGCTAGGTTTTTATTCCAAGTATTTAACGCTGACAAATGCCCTATACATTTTTATTTTAATCTGATATAATTAAAGAGAATATAATCACTACGTTTTAATATCGATAGGATGACATTTGACTTTACTCTCTATCTTAAAAGTTATCGACGATAAAATATACGAATGAGGATTATTATCGTTGAATTAACTGACGTCGGTACAATGGTACTTTTCCTTTTCATTCAAATACCATAGGATCTGTAATCTTCTCGTATTTCATACGGACATTACGGCGACAGAATGAGAGAGAATGTTTTTTCTTCATTGTATGTGAAGATAAACAATCAGATGGATTTGTATGATCTATTGCCTTATGCCAATCCCTGCAGTGAACTTCAAAGAACACGTACTTACAGACACAGCGTTAGAAAAAAGGAAGACAGTGATACTGACACGTAATCCAAGTGATTTGTTACACGATGCAAACGCCCAGTGTGATTGATTGCAACACTTCAATCAACTACATTATTCTATCATCAGGCAATGGGGGCATTACTTTTTAAAACTACCCTTTTTTCTTTTAACTCTTTAAATCTGCAACTATTTAAATTGTCAGTACTTACCATTTCCTTTATCATCTGGCCGGTGTATGTCGGGAGGTTTCGCCAGAACTGAAAGGGGATGGTGAGGCACGCCAAGACCGAGGAGGCCCGCAGGTGGAAGCGCGCCCTGGCCCAACAGTGGGAGAGGGGGCGCGCCGTGGGCCGGGAGGTGGGCTGCGTGCATCTGCTGCAGTAGCCGGGGAAGGTCTGGTCGTTGTTGCTGTACAAAAAAAAACACAAAATTTACTTTTTGAAAAAATGTTCTTTGTCATAAGTTTGGAGGGCAAACCAGAGATATTTCTGATGCTAACCATTACAAATTAGGTACGTATGTTGACACCAAAGATAATTATGATGCGTAGACTACTCGAAATGAGACGCATTTTAACCTTAACACGTTAACAGACATACAAAAATTACAAAAAAGACCTAGTTTTTAAATAGTCCGTGTAACGTTATTTGTCTGGAATGTTGTTTACTATTTTGTAAAGAATTTTACTTGTAAACTGTTGTTGTGTTCTTAAATTGGATAGTGATGACTGACGACGAATTCTTTTGTTTTTGTTGTATGTACCAGTTTTCAAAGAACTCGACCACCTAATATGCGGTTATGGTTATACGACACTTTATATGCAGGTAGGAATTACTTTTAGTAAGTACAATATGGTATTTTTAAGCAGACAACATTAAGTTTTAAAAATTCCCATTAAAAATTACAAATTAGAAGAGTATAATTGTAAATAATTTTAAGTGCCGTAAAACTGCAAAAATATCGGCTCCAATTATTTTATTAGAATGGAATATTATTTTCGGAAATGGTTTCAAAATCACACTAATATTATAAATGTGAAAGTTTCTTTGTTTGGATGTTTGTCCGTCAATCCAGCAGAAACTACTAAACAGATTTTCATGAAATTTGGTATACAGACGGTATGAGCTGACTTGGGTGATATAACACTTTTAATCCCGATTGAATGCTCCCTTGGGAATTCCGCGCGGACGGAGCCGAGGGCGGAAATTTAGTAGCTAATAATTCCGAGAAAGTTGTGCGTAAATTTAATCAACATAATATCGTTAGTGGTTTTTGAATAACGCATAAATTTTCACATCAAACCATTGACAATGTTGTCAACATGCATGAAAGTTTAATAATTATTTAGTATTATTCAAAAACAACAAATTATATCATGATAGAATTAAGATGGAGCTGGGAAATTTAGAATCATTAGCTGTATTTATAAAAATCTTTTAGCGACTTTAAAAAAAAAACAAAATCGGTTAGTCATTGACCAAGTAATCGCGAAAGAAAACATACATTCACATTGGTAACCTCGTCCTTTTCGGAATGGGTTAAATAAAGGAATGTTTTTTTCTAAGGGTAAAGTTTTATAAATTGAATCTCAACTGCTTGCTTAAGTATCTGTATAATTCAGCATTTGCAAGATTTATGAAAATGATCTCAAGAGCATTGCAAGAGAACAAAAGAACATTCTTACATACATACATATCTTCACACCAAGTTCCTTATGAGGTGGGTCGAGTATTTGGTGCCAAATATCACTATCCATGTGGACCTGCCTGGCTTCCTCCATATTCAATATCATTTTGATACGAAAGAATATAATAATTAATGTCAAATTACAGTCTTCGTACCAATTACGCATACTCAAGAAATATAAAAAAGTAAGGCATAATAAAGAAAACTTGCAACCAAATAAAAAAGTAAATTAAAAAAATAATGAATATTCATTTTTAAAACTCAAGAAGGCTGTATAGTCGCCAGGTTTTTCAGTACCGTCAAGAGCGAGCGTGCCACGGTCAAAGTGAATTGACGTGTCACCGCAGAATGCCGTGCATTTTTAAACTAGGGCCGGGTAAAATTAAAAAGTCCTCCATAGTCCCCTACACTCCGGTATTTTAAAATTTAAATGAGAGCAGCGCCGCCGGCGGCGACTGTGCGAAATTGATTACTGCTTCTCCATTATTCCCCTTTTTCCACTTTCCTCGTTTCGCCGCTTTTCCTGTTCGCATCTCGTCTCGTTTAACTTTATTATTACGCTGCGGGCAGTTTGCCGAGCATTCTATGCCCTAGACCATAGACAAAATACTCCGCCATTTTGAGCGAGGGCAATAGAAATTAAACTATATAAATAATTTGTTTTATTACATTTCATTCAACATGAATAGTAAATATTTCTGTAAAATGACACGAGGGTGCAATATATATCTATTGGAAAAGCCCACTCCAAAATTGACTGTCCCTGCCGGGGAGCCTATTAATGGCTAAGGTACCTATGTACGTACGCTAGCTTCTTGACCAACGGGGTAAATACATGACAGTGGATCCATAACCCCTTTTCAAAAAATCGAAGTCGGACCAGTAAAAATCGACCAGAAAAAAATAATAATCAACATATCTAAATGTTTAGCTTTAACTTTCTTGTAATATAAATCAAGTTATATTTTTATTAATAGAACTTTTACAAAATTTGTTTGTGTTCTTGTTATTTACATTTATACTTCAAATACTCTAAATGCCAAGGTAAGTTTGTAGTACATACGTTTTGTTTTCAACTCAAAACATTTAAACGGAGTTTAATTAATTTCAGATAAAAATAGAATAAATGTGGGAGGACGTCGGATACTTTTTGACCCTCCACGGTAAGAGGGGTTTATGTTTTTGATATATTTTTTATTTTAAATACATTTAAAATAAAAAATATATCAAAAACATAAACCCATAAACATAAACTTAAAAAAATAAGATGTTATATTAATAAATGGTAATAATAATAATTTCAAAATTTTTGAACCAATTTAAATTTAATTGTTACTATTAAAACAAGATGTTGTAGGGAAATTAAAAATTTCTTAAACTAATCCGGTTATTTATGTAGCTTAGAGGCATAAGGTTAGGCGAATATATAAATTTTAAAAAAAGTATTAGTTCTAACTTAACTCAGAGGATTAATTGCAACTACCACATTTTTGTAAGCATATCTTCATTAAAAACTAATGTAATTAATTCCTTCAAAAATGTGTTTTTTTCTGAAAACTTAGTTTTTTTTCAATTTTCCTTTTTTCGTAGTAGTAGTAGTCGAAAATTGACGTGCCTGTGTGTGAGTCTGTTTACCATAACTTTTGAACAGATGCAACAATATTGATTCGATTTTT
>NJDC01001875.1:152488-180330 GCA_002245475.1 Calephelis virginiensis | reverse complement strand
CACACACACACACACACACACGTGTCAAACTCATAACTTATCTCTTTTTGGTCGTTGGTTAATGAAAAGTAATTTATGAAACCTCAAAAAATAAAACCGCTTCGAAAGTAGACGAAAGTGGAAGTTTCGGTCTCGAAATAATCACAAGTATTTAATAACTTAAAACAAACCCTGAAAAAATATCGCAGTAAGGTATCGGCTCGACGCCGTTGTCATTCATAATAACAAGCGGGTGGGGGGTGGGGTGGCCTCCCCCATGGGGTGCAAGGCTCAATAGCTCGGGTCGTGTCATTCCAGCCGTTTCAACGCGCTTCGGGCTTTGTTTAGATTCCTCTGGTTTCCCAGCCGGCTTTTCAGAGGCAACACCTTTAAATTTTAAGTGGATGTAGTGTATATATTAATTTAGACGGCAGACAGGTGAAGTTTCTTTTACATTGTTATAGATTTGGATATAGACCGCCTCTGTGGTCTAACGGTTCAGTTGGCGGACTTGACTGCATGAGGTCCCAGGTTCGAATCCCGGGTCGGGCAACAAAAAGAAAATTGAGTTTTTCCAATTTTCTAATAAAAAAAAGTGGCTCGGGATTGGATATGTGCCCGGTTGGCGATAGGCTTGCCACCATTACATTGTGGGACTTACTGTCTTCGGCTAGTCGTGGGTGTACTGGTTGTGCCTCTGTCTGCATCTTCGGGGATATGAGCGTGAAGATACTTTAGATTTGAAATGATGTAGGCTGAAATGAAGAGTGTGGAAATATTGTAGATGTGCCTAAGAGCTCGTAAAAGGCAAGCAAAGGCGAAACAGGTCATTACGATCGAGACCTCTGGTGGTAGAGTGGTGAGCAGTAACTTGCCCAGGGTGGTAGAGTGGTGAGCAGTAACTTGCCCAGATAGGGATCCGCCGTTTATTCATCTATCATATATCATCTATTCCTGCCGCCATAATAACGGAGTCATATTGCGGTCCATAGGGTAGAGTAGCCGGTAGACTTGCACATCTCGGCCCCAGTATTAAGGACATGGGACTGCAAAAAGTGGAAGAGTTTGTTATTGGAATAAAAGTTCATTGCCAATCCGAGGTTAGACTCTCGCAAGTTTATTGGCTTCTGTACCCTCCAAAAGACAATGGTAGCAAGCACTGAGGCATAAATAAGCCAAATAAGATACGAGTTTTATTATAACTAACACGCAGTGAAACAGAACCTTAGGGCCAGGATATACAAGCACTGTTGACATAAAACATTACTTAATGTGTTTTTTTCACATTACTTGGACATATCGTAACTCTAAAATTAAAATAAAATTAACAACTCCTGGCAAAATCTATATACATATAATGCTGCTAATAACCATCTCAATCACAACAGCTTTCACACAAAAAATCAGAACAGAAATCCGACCATCGTTTAAAAAATATAAAGCCATAAACACACGCACAAACATGTCAAACTTTTCATTCTTTTTTCCTTCGGGGGGTAAAATATGAAGTATTAAAAATGTACACTAAGCAATACTGAAAATGCACTTCATTAAAAAATGCTCCCATTTAATAATACGACAGCATAGAAATTAGCCCATCTACTTAAAATATAAAGCCATCGACACACGCACAAACATGTCAAACTTTTCATTATTTTTTCCTTGGGGGGGTAAAACATGAAGTATTAAAAATGTACACTAAGCAATACTGAAAATGCACTTCATTAAAAAAGCTCCCATTTCATATACGACCCCACAAACTCATCCAATACGTGATTTCATTCGCCGAGACAAACGTGGCGAAGGCTTTTGTCCCTGGAAAAATGCCTCGCCGCATTTGGGTTTTCACGCTACATTTACCCTCGCCTTTAAGCCCGTGAATTATTCTTCGCTTGTAAATGGATAGTATTCACTAAGAGGGAAGATTTTTAGACTGAAGTTAAATTGAAATGGATTCTTTTTATCCTTATGCTCTTTGTTATCGCTTTTTCTTATACATATCTTTAAATGTCTCTATATCTTTTAAGTTCTATATAATTAATAAATGTCTTTGCATAGATCGCTCACTTTCAACTTAACCCGAAATTAAGCAAATTAAATACACGTGTTATGAGTGAACAATAGTAATAAAAAGAATAATTAAATAAATACATGAATAAATTAACTATACAACGTCCTGACCCAGAAATGCAGACATCTGAATGTTCACCTCGATTCATGCAACAACGATACCTATAAACACGCTTAGACGGAAATGCAGATCTGCCACCACATAAATGCTTCACAAATATTGTTCGTCAGGAGTCGAACTCGAGGCTCGCGATTAGTCGGTGGAGTTAGGCGCGCATGCTAACCCTGAGGGGGTAACCAACGAGGAGTTGTATTAAACGACTAATATTACAGTTTGTTCAATTTACCCCGATTATGCTGTAAAACCGAAACCGGTTGGGAAATTTGTTAATTTACAATAATGAAATAAGGTGAAACTGGGCAAGTGTATTCAAATATTAATTATTAAAACCACAAAGAAGGCATTAATTCAAACTTTTTACAATGTGAATGCACAAAAAGTTAATATTACGTATTCTGTGACTTTACCAACATAATTTGCATACTACTTTTGTCTAAAAAATTCTGCACGAGTTCTCATACGTGACTCGAACGAATCGCTTTGCGCGGCTTTTGGTACGAGCTAATTGTGATTCGTTACGTATGATGAAACTTGTTTGTTTAGATAGTCTGCTAGCTAAAGGAAATTACAAGCGACGAGCTCTTTCTAGCTAAACCTCGCAAGAACTAATTGTTTACATTTCGGGACTCTTCGTAGAAATAAATTAGTATTTCTTCTGGAATTTTCAATGTAAAAACTTAAATTAATTACTGGTAATTAGAAACGAAAATTACTGTTTCGATAAAAATATGATATCGATTATATTTAGAATGAAATAAGTGGCAGAAGGTGGTTAGATATGGTTAGCCTTAAATTGAATCCTATTAATATTATAAATGCGAAAGTTTGTAAGTATGGATGTATGGATGTTTGTTACTCTTTCACGCTCGAATGGCTGAACGGATTTGTCTGAAATTTGGAAGACAGATAGATTGTGACCTGGATTAACATACAGTCTTTTTTTAATCCCGATCGCACACCGGGTTTCTGTGAAAACGCGGGCGAAGCCGCAGGTAGCAGCTAGTAGTTGATAAAGAAGTATAGGTAGGTATAAGATCAGCCTAATTATTATCACAAGCAACCCAATTTCACTTGCCCATGCTTGCAAAATTTATCTCAAATGATGTGTTTAGTTGACAATATTTTTTAACTCAGCTGAAATTTGTGTAAACTGATTTTTTTATCGCGGCTTTGTTTATTTAAAGAGATTGTTAGATGAGCTAACGTATTTTTTAAGTAATTTGATTTCAAGCAGACATAAAACAGTTTTATTATAGTTTAGCCCACATAACCAGCCAGGAATATTCTGTTTAAATGTAACAACAACAACGAAGATTTCAAAAATAGAGTTAAGAAAATATGCTCCTCGGGAAAGTGATGTTTTCGTCTAAATACGGCCGAGCGGTTTCGGTTTTCAAGACTAAAAAAACATTTTAAATAAGCACTACTTAGATTACATTGAAAACATACGCGAGGCTAATGATTAAGTTACTAATCACTAATGTGCCTTTGATAAACACACAGTTAGCAACACGAATCTACAATTTGATGCGCTTTGCTTTGCAGAGAAGAAAATGTGTATAACATTCATTTAAAAGAAAGGGTTGCAGAAATTCTTTTTTAGATGATACAAAATTTTAAAAAATACTTTTCTTAGAGTCCAGCAATAATGTGCTTCTGACAAATGATTAATAGCCTATTATCTGGCAGAGTATGAAAGAAAGCGAATTTTCCAATTTTAAGAAATCATTTTCAATACCAAATGATTTTTTTAAATACCTAGACATAACAATTATGATCTAAATCGAGACATTGATGTAGTTGCGATAAAAAAAATATAAATTTAAATTAAATATATGTTTGTACCTTTATTTTACGTACGTTACGTTAAAACTGTACGTTAATACAGTAAATAATTGATTATTTCTAATAAACAAGTAGCCACTAGCAACAGTATAAATAAAGGATAATTTTTCAACAATGAAAAATTTATTTTTAAACAAAAATGTAAAATGACTGGTTTAAAAACTTGGCATAAACAATTCGACAAAAACCGAAACAAGAACGGTTCCGGTTTTAATCACTAAACACTTTGTTCAACACTTTAAGTGTACCTTTTATATCCTTAAGCTTTTACTTATAATTCAGTAATTACTTAAGCGCTTCTGATAATCAAGTAGCCTATAATCTGCAACATTAACCTACAATTAGTTACGCATAATGGGAAGTATTGAGAGAAGGGAACTTTCCACTCTAACACACTTAAATAATTAAGAGCAGTTAGAGGTTGCCGGTGCATTAAATAGCTATTATAAAGATATCGTTCCGGTATTCTTTCGATAACGATATTTATTATAGTAAAATGTTGGAGTATTTATCGATATACGTTATAACTTAATATGAATTTTGCACGCGTTACTTCATTCGTAGTAAACGTTATTTTTTTATTAACCTAATAGTTGACGTTTATGCCTTATCATGCATTATGTTCAATCACAGCAAAGTATGACTACATTCAAGTTCAAAAACCAGATGACTATCGCAATTGTGTTGCATCGATACTATCTAAATACAACTTATGCGCATACATCACTATCCTATTAATATTATAAATTCGAAATTTTGTCTGTTTGTTTGTTATTCCTTCACGCGAAAACTGCTAAACCGATTTTCATGGAATTTGGTGCACACGAAGTGGATAACTTAGATTAACACAGTATAGTTTTTATTCCAAAACAATGTTCCTGTGGGACCATGCGGGCTACGCCGCGGGCAACAACTGGTATATTAAAAAACAAGTCGTTTCCGCTGTCTGTCACTACGTATGCTCAGATTTAAAATAACGAAACGGATTTTGATGCGGTTATTTTTAATAAAACGTGATTCAAGAGAAATGTTTATATTATAACATAGAAGTTTGTGCACCCGTGCAACTGGGACTGTCCGCTAGTTTTTTATAAAATATCAAGGCAAATTGTGCTGCAGACAGGAAAACCATCTATCGTATTTATTGACATTGATATATAAATTACTAACGGACCTGACGTACATACTATCATAACCAACGTATAGTTATATAAAATTTATAGTTCCATTAACTTTTATTTAATTTTCTAATGTCCCGTTAATTTTTTTTTCTGAGAGTAACTAACACAAAAAAAAGAATTAGTGAAATTGTTTCATCCGTAACAGGTCTAGTTGTCTTTAAAGGTGAAAACAAAAAATGTACTTCATATGTACAAACAAAAAAGTAACGCCAGTAAAATGCCACTCTCCAAGAGAAAACGACTTGAAAATATATTCCGAGGAATTAAATTAAATATGCTATAACTTAAGAGTATATTGAACTTGATCAAATTATAGAACGTTTTATTCCCTTAGAGGTCGGTAAGAGTAGGTTGGGGTGTGTGGGGATACTGGGGGAACACGCACCATTAGGCAGCGCCTCCGACACGCGACGCCAACACTTGTTACTACATCAGCTTTCAACATAATTGCTTCTAATCACATATACATACCTAGCTATCGATATCGAGAGCAAAACGTATTACTTGATCGAAAACAAATTTACGTCTATCGACAAGGACAATATTACATGTTAATTGGTTATTTGATCCCGTATTTTCTGTTCTAATTTAAACTGTTACATATCGGTAGCGAGATTATTATAATTATAAAAGCCGCACGTACTAAGGCTTATGTATACAGGTGTTACCATATTAGTGTAATAGCGTTTTATAGGAAACATTTTAGTTTTAAGATTTAATGACACATTGCTTCTAATAAAAACAGCCGAATAACGGTCGATATTAATAACCTATCTACTGTCAAAGGATAGGCCTTCTAGAGTTTTTTTGTAAAAATGTTTTTGTTAATTATTGAAAAAGAACAGCGGTTACCTAGTAACTGATCTAAAATAGCACGATTCTTATCTTAGATGGGTGTATAATAGTGGCCGTTAGTCAACTTAGGCGTTTTTTGTAAAACTATTTAGGTTTTTCGTAATTGAAATATTAAAATAACAATTACAATTATTTTGAGTTTTTAAACCTTGTCCAAAGGACAACTGTAGGATCTGAGTCAGGTAGACGAATGCACCTGGGTTTCGTTATTATCTCACTAATCAACAAAACAGGTAAAAGTGCCAATATTGTTTTATAGCATTCGGTGCTTTATAACAATGCGATAAGGAACAAAACATGTTTCTTTTCTAAACGTTGGATTCTATAAAGCGTAAACAACATCCAAAGAATGAAATGAATAGCATCTGTTACATTATAGGGGTTCTCAGTCCATTCTTTTATAAAAAGTACATCGTCATATAAAAATTCCGCATCATTGGTTCGGAGGGTTCTAACTTTATCTATGTTGGATACAATCTCTTGTTCACCTATAACGTAATTTTTCACATTAAAACAACTTTCACGTAACTGCTTTAGATTGGCGAGTCGTGCGACCCTGTGTCACGGATACGCGACTTGAATTAAATATAAATTTCGTTATTGTAGATGTTGAGAATACTTAGTACTTATTTTTGTTTGTTACATCCTACTAATATTGTAAGTGTGAAAGTTTGTTTGTTACACCCTCACGCAAAAACTGCTGAACGGTTTTTCATGAAATTTGGCACATAGAGAGTAACTTTCATAGTTTTTATCTCGAAAAAAGTTCCTATGGGACCATTAACTACGCTGGCAACAGCTAGTATCATAAAGCAAACGCCAACCTCGCATTGCATAATAATACTTGAAAGTAACGCTTTACATTTTAGTTGTAAGTACACAAATCTAGTAAAAGCACTCAAATACTTATAACAGTAAAAGAAGCACAAGTTTTTAGCTACAACTATTCTATAAAAACTAGTTCTGCCAAAATTGTAACAGATATCTCTTACAACAAACTAAGTATCAGGGATAAACATAGTATCTAGTTTATGCAATATTATCTGGAGATACGCAAGCAAACACCAACGTTCGTTGTGTAAATAGACCGTATCTGTTTCTCGTTGATGGCTTTATAAACAAGCGACTCGAGAAAACATTCCTATCTAGTTTACGCCGGGTCTCGCGCCCTCTGATAAAAATTACGACGGGAATAAATCAGGGCGCATTCGGGTGGGGAAACATGAATTTGTCATTTTTTCCGAGGCACGTCGCAGGCGGGTGATAAATATTGTATTGCGAACTTTTGACGTGTTTTGCCTTTGTATACGCCTTATGCCCAACCTACTCTCTAATGTTATATTTTCTACCGATTCCAAATAAGGTTGTACACATTTTTTGATTTTTGCTTCCGCGTCTTTCAATATCTAAATCTGAGAATTTTAATTTTTGTTCATATTGAAAAATGGAAGTTTTTTATGGATTTGTAACTTGCGAAATAAATATAGTTGGGGCCTTAGTAAGAGTTCTGGAAATATTATCAATAACTCCCAATCGAAGAACTTGCAGCGTATATATATGAGTGTAGAAACTTTCATTCCAGCAATCTTATAGATTGCATTTAAAATTACAAATATTTTGAGAAGTAGGTAAAATAAAGCACGTATCTGGTGTAGTGGGTAAAATAAAGGAGCCATTTGTTGCCTGCCCTATGTTATAAAAACACCATTCCAAAAGATATAAAAAATTAAATGGTTTGTATAGTGAAACCAACTGGCTATTTGCGAAGAATTCCCTCTTCACAAATCGGCGCTCAACAGAATGATCTCAAATCAGACGAATACGAGTACAGGCGGACGGCCGGCTCTCCAGGGAGAATCCCTTTGATCCCTAGCTGACCCGAAAATAAAAAAGGTTCGTAATAAAAAAGGACCGACATACGGAAGGTGGCGCCGCTTTTTTATTTAAATTAGAGTGTTTTATAGGGGGAGAGATATTGCGTTTTGTCGGTTCACAGGGGTAGTCAGGATCTATGGGTATGTAGGTACAATTCAGGGCACTGAACTCGACTTGTTAAAGGAAAGCTATTTCTTTATACTTTTTATCTTACCCTCAATGAATACTAAGTGGAAATTTTATTTACGTTGCCCCTGATTTTAATAAGAGGATCGATTTCGCATTAATCTTTGTCCTTTCGTTGCTAAAAAAAATATGTGGTTTAGAATCTTTTAATCTTGGGAAAATTAAAACCATGAGGGTAACGATTTCAATCTGGTTATAAACGATTAGGCAAGAATAATATCGATTTAATCAGTCGAACACATGGGGTTTTGGGCTGATTAACTCGAAGCATTAGTGTTTCAAAATTGGCGTGAAGGAGGATTGCCAAGGAATCACATGGCTAAATATTGTGAGGTACATAATCAGTCCTACTTGACAGTCGGATCGGATAAGAGTGGAACGATTAAGAAGAAAGTAGAAACCACTTACAATATGGCAAGAGACAGTGCGTACTGGGCAAACTAAGATGTAAGTTACTTTTGGATTTTACAAATAAACTCTTATTATTATACATTTTAGTAGTTAGTAGTAACGTGTATTTATAAGTGTTACGATTAACATAAATCATAATTGCAAAACTTATAAGTCGGAAATTTAAGGCTAATACACATCCAGTTGACATAGCATCTTTCACATTGTTTTTATAAATAGATACTATTGAAATAACAAAAAGTAAATGACGCACAAAATATCAAAGTAACCAACAGTTTTTACAAACATCCGTAAATTATCTGACCAGTTATTGAACGAAGGCCAGTTATGAAGCCAAGCCATTTACAACAAAATATTTGTCGAATTCACCGATGCTAATAAAACTATAAAAAAGGTGACGCATGGTATCATTGTATCCAAATACATATACAGTTTAGCGAGTACTATATAATTTTGATAATGTTCGGAACAAAACTCAAATCTCGTATTGTCATTAATAAAAATCTTACGCCAGCAAAAAATCCATTAATAACAAGTTGGTTTTTAAACAACAAATGTTTTAAATAAATCAGTGTCGGTTTAACGTGAAAACATTGTCGTCACTGTTTGAGCTTGAGTGTACTAATAGAGTTGGCTCGCTGCCCACATTTGAGATTTACAAGAGTCTATTGGCCGCTGATGAGCGACGAGCGAGTTTCACCGCTTTATTTTAGAAGTCATTATCTTTCAAGTGATTTATTTTGGATCTCGGCTCCGTAGATTCTATTCAACGTTGGAAGTTTACACACCTCGAGATTAGGTCGCGCTAATGAGTTGGCATCTGGCTGCGAAAACAGCTATTGAAATAACTGACGGCAATGAACACTTCACTATATATATTACAAGCACAAATAGGGTACCTATTGTCAACTTATTATCAAACTTATTTATAAATTAGGAGTTCTTTACAAAATCCGTTTGTTAATTTATTTATGGGTCATTCCTCAGTCGCTAAAACGCTTAAATACATTTTTAATGTGTATAATACGAGTAGTACAAATTATAATTTTCACGCTCGTTTTCCCGAAGAGGCAAACGTACAACCATCTCATCATTATGGTCGCCCAAATTGCCGAAGATGCTTTTTAGTCCCACATGTGATAGATGGCATGCCTATCGCAAACCGGCGCCTTTCAAACGCCGGGCAACGCTGTTTTTATACCAAAATTTGAAAAACATATTTCGAATTGCCCAACCCGAAAATCGAACACAAGATTTCATGTAGACAATATAAAAACCGGACCGAGACCACATACGCGAAGATTTTTATTAATTTTAAATAAAAGATTAAATAAAATTTCGTTTCTTTTCCCCTTTCTCCCCTTTTGACGCGGTTACTTACTAAGAAAATACCTTTTATTGAAACAAGTGTTACTTTGCGGAAATCCATTATAACAGATGTAGAATCCTGGAACAAAATGAAGGCTACAAACAAATACACGTGAAAATATATTTTATATATGTTATCATATGTATTTTACCTACCAACAAATTTTATGCCACCATAACGAGTGCAATCACAGTTTATTTCTAAATGGTAGGTAACGGAAAGCTAAAGTCTTTGATTTTAACAGGCTAACTGTATTTCTGACCTTACGAATACCAGGAAAAATAAAGGAATTTATTTCGACTACAGTAGTACTATTTAAATTATACGCTTCGGCTATATTCGTCAAGCTTCGGAAACCCGAATGCATTTTAAAGATATCTATAATAATAATAATAATAATTATTCATTGTTCACTCTCACATAATCTACAAATATTACTAAAGTTGTAGTACAAATCTAGTTTGGCATTTTAGTGAGAGTCTGGTGCCTATTTTAGGGAAAAATATACCTGAGTTACAGGTCACCAGTGCCCCACCGTGTTAACTTATTACAATAACTTAGCCTAAAAGAAATAAAGTTTATATGTGTGTATGTGTGTGTGTATGTTTATGTATTTGTGCATATGTGTGTGTCTGTGTTAGCATATGTTCAATTCGTACAGCGTAAGATGGTGTCATATTTAGGTCCCTAGTAAAATTTAAAAATAATAGATCCAAATACAGATGTAAGGTCAGGGACCTAGGACAATAGTTACTTAGTTGGATCTATATAGAGTTGTTATTACATAAGAAATCATTTCGCTTAAATTTAGATTTGGTCAGCCAATTGAAACATAAAAGTGTAAAAAGAGTAAAAAGCGTAAAGCCGAAGCGCATATTTTAAATAGTAGACTGTACAAGGTGTGGAATTGATTAAGAAATGTTGATAAGGTTAAACATAAAAGCATCCTCCAGTGGAAATTTTATCAATTGTAAGTTTGGATCGTGGCCAACTCAAGTTGTGGGGGTAAGATCGTTTAATTAACGACCGTCGAACTTCAGACCTGTTGAAAACCGTGCCTCGTGCCTCCTCGAAATGAACTTACTTACACGTACTTGGTTGTTTTAAGTTGATCAGCTTTACCACAAGTGTTACCGTGTAAATCATTTACTGCAGAGGTTCCCAAACTTATTTCATGTAACTCCCACTTTGAAAATCAGTTGTTTTGTAGCGCCCCCCCCTCGTTTTTTCTTGTCAATAACCTCAATAACATATTTGTTGCGCCTAGTTTAAAAAAAAACATTTTTTTAAGATTTATACCGCCCCCCTCTAGGCTTCCAGCGCCCACAAGGGGGCGTTATCGCCCACTTTGGAAAAGGCTGATTTACTGTAATTCTTTTAGACTTTAATCATGTTGAGTTTAAGAAAATTGATAGAAGGCGTTACTTTGCGGAAATCCATACTTAAATCCAAATAAAATTATTTAATTTGCAATTTGTTTCAGAATTATTAAACATATGTACAGTCCACTCTCGATAATTTGACACTCGTTAATTTGAATCTCTCGATACTTTGAAATTTTTTTCCGGTCCCTTGAAAAATATGTAGTAGTGTTTATGTGAACATGTTTATGTGATGCGCGCGCTGCGTGGTACAGGGCCGTAATAATTCTGGTAAGTTCTTATAATTAATTGCAAAGCAAATTTATTTTTTATTTTTTGCAGCTAAACTAAAACAGATAACAAAAAAATGAAGAGGAACTTTTTTGTATAGAATTTTTTTCTCAGCAACTTTTACTTGAAACTTTTTTTCTATTTCCTACCGTTATTAAGTTATTTTAAAAAAAGGCATTTTTCAAACCTTTTTTTATTTTTTTCATCCCTTTCCCCTTAATTTAAATCAAAACTTCTTTCATAATATCATTATTTAAGTATTTATAAACACATTTTTACTCATTGCGCTAAAACTGGTCAGATCTTGGTTTCATTTAACTTTTTACTGGACTATACAGATATATCCGCTAGTACTATGTTCAACAGTAGCTTTTATTTTATTACTAGCTTCCATTCGCGACTTTACCCGCATACGAAGTTATGTTTCTCGATTGTAGCCTACATGTTACTCTAATGCAGGGGTTACCAAACTTATTTCAAGTAACGCCCACTTTGAATAACAGTTATTTTGTAGCGCCCCCCACTCTATTTTTCAAGTCAAAAATATCATTATTATATTTGTTTCGTCTGGAGTTTAAAAAAATCAGGTTACCTTACCGCCCCCCTCTAGGTTTCCAGTGCCCACAAGGGGGTGTTGTCGCCCACTTTGGGAAAGACTGCTCTGATGTATGAACTAGCCCCCCCCCCTTGTTGGACCAGGCCCCTTTGTAGGATAGCACAAATGCCCTTCAGCCAGGCAGCTCGTGAAAGGCGAGCATAGGCTTACCGTCACTAACACCACTACACACTAACACATTTGACTGGGTGGTAGAGCATCGCCCGGATTGGTACCACCGCCTCACCTATTCCTGTCGTCATAACGTCAGTGCTTGCCGTTGACGTGTTCCGGTTGCTAGAGACCTATCATCCCGGCCTCTGGTTGGCAGCGCACCATTGCCACCTTTTTTTCTCTAGGCGGCGTGAATTTCTTACTGTCAGGAAATCCGCCAAACGACGAGAAACGACGGAAAAAATATATGCCTTGAAAGTTTCATCTAAATCCGTTAAGTAGTTTGTGCGTTAAAGTGTAACAAACATCCATTTTCACGAGCTTTCGCGTTTATAATATTAAAAGGAAAACAACCAAACCTAAAACCGACTAAATGGAAAATTCCACGTAGACAAACCTGCAAATTTAAGAAAATCTTGCAAATAGTTAAGTGATTCATTAAAAACCGATAAATTAATTGAAGTGGAACGACAAATAATAAGGAATATAATAGTGACAAATGTGTCGGATTGTTTGGACAGGTGCCATAGCCACAGTGTTACAAAACATTCCGTGGCCCAGAGAAAACAGACTACCGACGTGACACGTGTTCTTAATAATGGGTTAGATAGAACAACTTTATTACTTCGACATGTGGGTTTTGGTCGGCCGAATTAGTTGACCGGTACAAATTTATCTATATACAAAATTAATCAGCATTTCGCGTGGTCATCGCATTAAGAATAAACGGATTCTTTTTTGATATGTTGGTCATTGTAAGGAGAAGGATCACATGAAGAGAAAACCCGGAAAAATTTCGGTAGGAATTTTAGGAAAATAGGTAAAATACTTTCATTTTTCTTAATATAAAATCGTTAGTAATATCAAGTGGTAGGAAGTTCGCCGGGTCGGATAGTCTCTTATATAACTTAAAAACCGATAAACAATACTTTAATTTTCCTCATATACAAATTGTTAGTGATGTCAAGTTGAAGGTGTCGCTTTCACCAGGAGGGTGATTATGTAACTCAGTCACCAACTCAAAATAGATGAGTGTACATCAAATCGCTATCAAATGACGTGTTTTATATTTACTACTAGCTTTCCCGGCGAACTTCGTTCCACCCGTTTAGTTTGTATGGGAAAATTTTTTTTCCTAGTTTCCTCGCATTTTTTTACCCTTTTTCTTATCTTTTAAACCTTCCCTGGACTTGAACAAATAATTCAAAGCCAAAATTAGCCAAATCGGTTCAGCCGTTTTCGAGTTTTAGCGAGACTAACGAACAGCAATTGAATTGATATAGATTTCTAGTGACCAACAGAAATACGATAGAGATAGCAAACCCAAATGACGTCATTTGATGTACACTTTTGCAGTTTGAGTTGGCAACTGAGATACATAATCACCCCCCTGGTCGGCTAGTCTATATATAAAAATTAATCCCCATTTTCCTAGATCATCGCATCAACCAATGGACAATGTATATTAATTCCTTTTTGGTTGTGTTATTTTTTTCGAGGATATGATATCAATATTCTAATTAAGGTAGGACAATTTTGGTTCAGCTAGTTTTAAAATAAAAAAAATATGTCGCCGGATTTGTATATTACGCATACTTTTTCTTAGTAATATCAATAGATTACTTTTATTGACTTACATTGGTTAGTCAGCAAATATTATTTGTGATTTCAAAGAATTAACAGATAATAAAATATAAAATTCATATTCCTTCCAGTGACGGTTATATTAAAAGAAAATAAGATAAAACATTATTAATTTTAAATTCGTGATAAAAATAAAAAGAGGTCATGTGTTATCGCTTTTTGAAATCTTATAAATGTAGACTAATTGATGTATGATTATCTTTAAATCGCTCAGATTTAATCAATTATAAATACTACTTACTAGGTCGGTTACGTATGACAAGTTGATTATAATGATTAGAATGTAGTGTAATGATGCATTAGATTTTTTGGGTATTTAATATCTATACAGGATAGGAAATGATAATTAGTTGGTAGTTAATGATAGAAAGTCACTTTGTACACTTCGGGCCACCGGTTTCCCGAACTAATTCAGGCCAATTATACTTTAAGGCTCAGCGCACATTGCAGCCCCGACAGTTTTATGACAAACGATTAACTGTTGACGTTAATGCATAAATACTAAAAGGAAGCCGACAATTGTTAGTCAGACTTTTCGGTGCAACTTTTGAATGTATTAGATAATTTTGTCTGAATCGTTATGTCCCAAGTTTGCGTGACTTCGTATGTTTTGAAATTCAATAGTCTGTCTTAAAACTGTCGTTACAACAATATGCGCTTAGCCTAAGTTTTTTTTTTTAATTATAAGGCCAATATCAAACAAATAAAATAATAACGATATGTTTGATATACGGTTTAAAAATATGAATAATTACGATCGTTCACTCTATTGAACTAGGCCTCAAGTTGCTTCAAGCGAAACCGAAGCCAAAATTAAATAACGACATTTTAAATTGTAAGTGATTTTTAAGAATTATAACTTGTAACTACATGAAATAAGTATAACTTATTTCATGTAACGCCCACTTTGAAAATCAGTTGTTTTGTAGCGCCCCCCCCCCTCGTTTTTTTCTTGTCAATAACCTCAATAACATATTTGTTGCGCCTAGTTTAAAAAAAAACATTTTTTTCAAGATTTATACCGCCCCCCTCTAGGCTTCCAGCGCCCACAAGGGGGCGTTATCGCCCACTTTGGGAAAGGCTGGTTTAAGCGAACGAAGTTTACTTTTTGTTGTACTGCTGGAGAGCTTAAAAGAATGGGTATTCTGAAACATATTTTACAGTTTAAGTTTACAGTTGAACAAATTATCTGGGTTCTGAAATATTTGTTCAAAATATGTGATTACAGACTAAACATATTATATATCTATGTCGTTTTAAGACATCCTGGTTAGAATAGATAGAATAAGCATATATACACCTAAGAATTAGTTGTGAAGATGAGGTTGGGATCTTAAGGTTGTGAGTATGAAAGATCACCTACTTTGGACAAAGTCTGGCACGTGTAAGACATTGTGCTCAATCAGACATTGTTGCAGCAGCTCTCAGCCCATAAGCTTCTTGCGTGAATTTAGCAGTAACTATAACCTTTCAGCTTAGACACGAAATTCGTTGTTATAGCGCCAGAAAGTAGTTGCCAGACCAACACCAAGAGAAAAGATGGACTGTAACACTGAAGTCCATCGGTGTCTCTTTTTGCACATGCCCCAGGCCTAAAGAAACTCATTGTCTCTTTTTGCATAATGCCATAGATCTAAAAAAACGTACTGTCTCTTTTTGCACATTGCCACAGACCTAGAGAAACTTATATTTAGTTTTTTTTATACGAACCCCAATTATAGCATTGAGTTCCGTCATAGTAACCTGCTTCGCTCTTTCCACCGCCGAAGCCACCTGCTGTTGGTGCTCTTGTGAGAGGAACGGCAGAATTTGCGCTATTATTGCATTCAGTCTCTTCGCAATCTCCGTCTGCAAAAGACACACATGTTAGTTAAAGTTAACATTTTATGTTAATATTTTGTGGGAAAATAGTGACGTCATCAATTTAGCAAGACCAATCAAAATGAAAGGAAATTCGAAACGAGTATTCAGTGATTAGATGCGTTACATCCCTAATGTTAAGTGATGTTATCACTATCATGTTAGTGGGTATAATGTTTGGGTCATACATACCTGTAGTTATGTACCATACCATATGTACATGTTAGTCTAGATAATGTTATAGCTAAATGTTTTTATTCAGACAAGCATTTTAATAGCTAAAAAGATACCAAGTACCAACAACTTCAAAAATTTTAGCAATGAACATATATCGGTATTTTTTTCAGAAACAGCTAGTAGTTCTATTTTTATATTGTGTGTACTAGGTATAGATAATCGACATTAATTTTCTAGTAATCGAGCTTGCACATCACTAATTAGGAACTAATTCATCACATCTTATTGAACATTAAAATAAAAGTTTAAAAATAAAAAGATTGATTTTTAACAAAACTATTAATAAAAGGACAGTAATATTTCACAATTATTACAAAATGTAGTATACCAATAAATATTTAAAAAGTATAAAACGTCTAATTTACGATTAAAAGTGTTCAATGTATATGAAATAATATTCATAAATATAATATTTCACCAATAAACCGTTCCAGATTATTTTAAGATTTGTATCTATCTGGTTCTATTATAATTAACCAATTAACATATATCCGTATCTGGGACTCATTAATAAGATATATTAAGATAAACGATCAAATTACAAATGTATCAACAGTAATAAAATAGTTTAAAAGTAATAAATTCTGTCACTAAAACGAATCCATATTAACTTTCAATAAAGGAGGTAATCAATTATGAACTGGCCACTAATGGTGGTGATCGCGTTTTGCATATAAATAGGGATTCGAAAATGTTTCCACATTCCAATGAAAATTTCAATTCAATAATGACGTTTTATAATTGCAGTCGATAAGTTGGTCGTGCAAATAAAATTAACAGGATAAACAATATGCATGCGGTCGGGTGAAATGATAAATCTCTGTTATGCGAACTCGTATTGGTTTTGTTCGCATTTTCCGTTTAAATGCACATTAATTTTATTCACAGATTTGCAGTGAACGAGAACGAATTAACATAATGAGCCTTTTGAATGTCAGGCACTTATCGGTCCCGCATAATGGGTTTGGCAACATGACACCTTATTTTACTCGGTGAAACAATCTAGTATTTTTGTCACTGCTCCTTAAACAGACTACGTATGACCTAAGCACTCTGTAAAATAATCTAGTATTTTTTGTCACTGCTCCTTAGTTCACAGATTACGACCTACGCCAGCGTGCTCTCCTTTGACCCAAACTTTTTTCTTGTATCTAAACTAATGATCTTTCTAATTCTTTACAAAAGACGACTTGTACCTACCATACAGAATTTTTGTATCACATTTACTTGTGTGTATCATTCAATAATATTGACATGTAAGAGATGAACAAATATTTCCGTAGATTTTTCGATTAACTACTAAGACATAGTAACAAGCTTACATTAGGATTTTAAACTTAAATCGTCGCGAATTAATAACATTTTTAATTATTTATACGGGATACTCACGAAACCACCAAATTCACAAAATCACAAAAAACCACAAAAACCACAAAATTCGAAATACACCAAATAATCTCAATAGGGAAGACGGTTTTAAGTTGACCCAGGCGTGGGATCCAATTGTTGGTCGGTGCCGGGCTATAAATACAAAAGTGCCGCAAAGAGTAGGGACATAGTTAGTGTTGTGTGTCGCGATATAGTGCCCAGAAATGATAGTGACAAGGACGTTCAAAAAAGAAGAATTAGACGGAGGGTTGACAGGCTCATTTGTCAGTAGATCCTCCTGTCAAAAGTTACAGCTCGCCGCCGCAGTCCCGTCGTGTCCGCGGCCTATGCAACTAGGCCGAAATATCGACAAATAAAATAAAAAGAGATCGTAAGTATCCCGTATAAATAATTAAAAAAGCTTACATTAAATAAAAATATTTAAGTGCATTAAAACTGCATAAGACCGACTTCGATTATAAAATGTAAGCTAGATAAACCAAAATTTAGTATTATCCTCGGTTTCCTTGGGATCCCATCGTCACATCCAGACTTGATGGCAAAAGGGATCACCTTGGAAGTAGGCTTTTTCAAATAAAAAAAAAATGGGTAAAATTAACAAACAAAAAATATGTAGCAGTCGAGTCGATACATAACTTCCTTCTTTGTTCGAAGTCAGTTATAAATACTAGAACAAAGCTGTAAATTATTAAAAGGTTCTAGACATTAGCCTTTCTTGGGTATACTATAAATGGAAGACACTAAACCGAATGTCTCCGTGAGAGCAGGTGTTTCAAATTATGACATTTATGGCGACATCATGAGTAATAACAAATATTTTCAACAATGTAAAAACTTAAATGTTGACATTTATGTCGCAATTGGTGTTGTAGTGAGACATGTATGTATGTAAGCATTAGACTTCAGCGTTTCTGCACTAAAAAGTTTACTTTCATACCGCCATGCTAAATTCGCTATGAGCATGCAAAATGACGAATCAAACGAAAGCTCTTGGCTCATTTTCATTTGTTAAGTATCCAGTACAAAAGTAATACAATCGCAATAAAAAGCTACCAAGTGCAAGTCGGTGGAAGTTTACATGGTAATGTAGTGTTACATCATGTATTTTTTTACATTTATCATTCTCTTATTTTAGGCGTTACAGGGGAAGACATTTTTCACTCATCTTGACGACCTCGTCAACAAAAATTTATTATGAAGTTTGATTAATTGACGGAGTATTCGAGGAACAAACATCCAAAAAAAACATGTAGTCGGATTGAAAACCTCTTCATTTTTTTGGAGCGCGTTAAAAATGATATTATAAATATCGATATCACTTTATGGAGCTATCTATAGATGTGGAATCATATATACGGGTTTGATCAAAAAAATGTTGAGCTTCAGTACTAAGTATGGGAAACTCCAAAATGTATTGTTTTTGGTTTTTATCGGAACAAAGAAGCTGTGCCATACGGACATGACGAATTTATAAGGCTACAATTTTTTGACATTTGGCTAGGTAACCCTAAAAACGAAATCATCTTGTCAACGAAAATACAGGTGAAATACAAAAATAGGCGCGGGAATATTTGACAATATGGCGTCGGAATATGGAAGCGGTGAATGTAATATAATTTGAGGTAATTCGGGCGCGTCGCGGCGTGTTCGCGTCACTTGCCCACCGTTCTACACCGATCATACATTTATTTACATTTTGTGAAAATATTTTGATGGCTATTACCCGCTCAATGTTTGATCAAGTTTCATTTTGTGGTTGAGAGGTGTAAACAACGTTTATATGACACGTTTACATTACTGTTTGATGACAGCTATTTTTTGTGTAATTTTATGTGTGACACAAAGGAAATTAGTAATCTATATTGTTATCTTTATATACATAATTTTTATGTGCGTATGTGACTGAACTCCTCCTAAACGACTGGAGCGATTTTCATGAAATTTTTTGTGTGTGTTCAAAGAGATCCGAGATTATATTCCTTAAATTGAATTGAAGAAGTGAGAATGGAACGCAAAAACATGTTTAAGGTTTGTGAATTTAGGAAATAACGTCTACTCTTACGTATCTTAAAAATTAAATAAAAAAAAATAAACATAGACTGAAGTACTCCAAGGTATAAATTGACATTGAGTATAATCTAAATTACAGTACAGTAAAGACTATAAATTCACCATTCACCACTACGGAGTACTTAAGTATACGTTTATTATTAACACAGTTTCAGTATAAGACTAAATTGCCATTATTTCCGCTGTGTAAAAAATACAAATTTGGGTAAGAAAAAATCCGGATGCATACACCTAATTAATAACGGAAAAAAATAATTTATTAACCAATAACAATATTTTTTAATGGATTCTAATTAATTAGCTAACGACACTTTAGTAAGGAAATTAGGTTTCAAAGCTTTACGCATACATATACGCGAATCTTCACGCTAAATCCCTTATGGCGTAGGCAGAGAGAAAAATATTTTAACTTATTCCATTAGTTTTCATTTCACGTAACATTTGTTTATTTATTACTATACTTGTTTATGCATAAGATTGTTTCCTGGGACAGTACGAATACGGTATATGGCATTTGGTGTGAGAGAATGTTTGTGTGTCCGATTCTGATGCCATTTTTGGGTTTGCTTTTTATTTATTTAGGTAATGCGAATTATTCTATTCATTTTCATTTCAAGTATCGTTTGTTTTAGGAGGGAGACGTATATAAACGTATACGGAACAGTTACGTGGAACAGGTTTTAGAACAAAACAATGCGTACCTGTTACCCTAACGTCACTGTTATCTGTTGTCCCTTTTGTCAACAATGCGTAATAGATTCGGTTGCTCCACGCACAGTGTTAGATTGAGATATGTTTACAAAATACGAAATATAATTTTCATTGGAGTGTTTTTGAAAAAAAATATTTTTACGTAGGTATGGATTATAAAAACGTATTAAGACAGAGTCTCGATAATTAATAAAAGTAACAAGACAGTACAAAGTTTGGTCGTCACTTAATACGTAAAAAACAATAAAAAAAAACAAAGTGAAATTTGAAACGCTGGCAGCAGTTTCGTAAATGAAGCTAAACCACCAAACTGACACACTATCGAGTAACACACGGTCTGGGCTTCGAATTTCAATATCTGACATCATTTAATTGCTCAATCATAACTTTATAACAAAGAATTACGACACACGTTTTAGTACAAGCATAAAGCCAATTAAATAATTAGGTAGGTATGCCGATTGTTAGAGATATGACTATTAAACACAATTTACATAATTGGTTGTAGAATTATCAGAAAGATAATTCTACAACCAAATCTTTAGATCTTTAGGCGGCGGGAATGTGTTACCATCAGGAAAGCCGTCTGCTTGTTTGCCTTTCAATATCATAAAAAAAAGTTGAGAGGTGTCAAGGGACACCCGGATGGAACGAAGTTCTCTCTCCCCCCTCTCTTTCTCTCAATCTCTAGTAATCTCTATCTCTCTTGTAGAGAGAGACAGACAGAGAAACATGAAATAAAAAAAAGAAAAAAAATATAAAAATAAAAAAAATTAAAATGATAATAAAAAAATAGAAAATGAAAAATAAAAAAAAATACAAAAATTGTCCGACCCGGGATTCGAACCCTGGACCTCATGCAGTCAAGTCCAACTACTGAACCGCTAGACCACAGAGCAATAAGTGTCGTGACAACATTTTCGTAAGATTTTTTTCCGTCTAGCCCCCATTCACAACGCGCAATACGGAACTTCGTTCCAAAAAAGATTCCATTCGCCGGCGCCCTCAAGGAATTCTATTTTAATTCAATCATATTAATTATAGTTTTGGTATGTTTAATCTCTTTACCTACTGAATCTATGTATATAATCTCCTCAGACAAAAAGGTTGTCTGGTAGAGATCGCTTTGTTTGGCGATAAGACCGCCTTTTGTGTACTATAAACTATAATAATATGCTCTTGTTAATTCTTAATTGTACCATTTTGTAATAAGTTTAATTGTGCACTATAAAGAGTTCATTCACTCATTTATTCATTCATTCATACTTATTTCTCGAAAGCATCAAACATGTTGATTGGTTACTGTTTGCAGAAACATGTCCTATTTTCTCATTTTACTACAAATATTTATAAGTAAATTAATTCTCTCTCGCTTCAGCTAACTATCTTTACAAAGCTGTTACAAAATACTGGAATAAAAAAGAGTTGTATAAAAAGGCCTCAAATACGTTCTCTTGCGGCCTCTCCACAAAAGATATAGCAAGGTTTGTCATTAAGGAGTTCATCCCGCACGAGAAATAAAAGAGGTACGTTGGAGTGTGGGTGGGGGGTACGTTGGAGGTGTTAGGGTGGGAAGAGGGCGCACTAATGGCTCCGACACTCATCCGCTAATGCCGCGGGTGACTCCTCTTTTTGTGCGATTTTCACGTGGTTTAGTCGGTCGAGCTTTTAATCTGGAGTTGCATCTTGCGGAGACGCTCCATTTGTTCACGAATCTATTTCTGCACTCCGGATCCTACTCTGAGATATGCAAAACTGTTTCTTATTGGGAACACTGAATATGTTTCATGTTAAAAGGCGGCACAAATCATTATCTACTTTTTTAAAGTGCAGAGGCAAACACTTGCAGAAATATACGTCGCCTGAAGACACTACATAGGTTGCACTGGTGCGTTGTTGACCTGAGACTAGGGTGTTAAGACTGTTACATAAGTTTTGGTCACAGCGACGCAACTGTCACATCATATGTGTCTATAGGTCACAGCTGTCTCTTAACACCACAATGTCTTCGTTCGCTGTATCATCATAAAGAAATGTGTCAGATATACCTTCGAGACAAATTGCCAACTCTGACTCAGCAGCGACAGGAATATGTTTATGTAGGTTTAAGAAAAAACAAACTTTACCACCTAGTAATAGACATGCTGTTAGTAACAAACAAACCAACGTTCGCCTCTAGTAAGATGCTTGGTAGTAAAGAAGGTAGTCCGGCACTAATAGGTAGTAATTTGTAGCCCGGATCCAACTCAAGTATAAGGAATTGATTTGCTATTAATTAGGTAATAATTGTCAATAGTGCCAATAGAAATTAGCAAAACAATCGCAAGCTATATCAGATAAATATACTTAGACAACTTGATTGTTCTAATATTTCCTCTAGCGCAAAGGGTGCAGAATAGGTGTCAACGGTAATAGTACCCAGTAATATTTGTGTTTTTTTATTTTAGCACTTGCCCTGTGCTTGGGATGCATTTTCTATAAATTTTAAAGAAAGAAAAAAAAATGTAATGTAATGATGAACACATTTGGTGGGTACTCAGAATTGTGTATCTATAGGACATAACTACCCGCGTTAACGGGTTAGAAAGGAATTAAAAATTTCGCCACGGGACTTGAATCCTCAGTGGCTCAATTGGTTAGAGCATTCGTCGGCTTGAGACGAAAGGTTACAGGTTTAAATCCTGTCTGGGGCGAAATTTTTTCTTTCTTTAAAATTTTATAGAAAATATTTGTGTGTTTAAATTTAAAAACATTTAGATCCAGAAAAACAACTTTCATTACACAAATGCCTGTCTTTGCCAGATATAGATATCAAGCTTCCATGGAGCAACCAATGGAGTTAGTCGCGTACGCATTTTACTTTTATTTATTTAATGTTATAACAACTAATACTAAAACATCAATAAATGCACTTCTTAAAGTACTAAGAGTTCATAAATTCAGAGTAATAATGGTACAGTAAGCAAAAGAAATATCTGACTTGAAGTATTATGCTTGTTTAAGATATTACGTTTGCTGACTGTACAAAATATTTCACACAAAAATATAAAAGAACTGCGTCGAGTGTACAAAACTTCAATTTTATTTTAAAGGCAAATATCGCAGAGAAAACATCAAACAGTTGTGACATACATACTTAAGCTTGCTGAGGTTTCCTTTTATAGAATTCGCTATTCAAATGCAGATTTCAAATTTCTATTCGAAAACAAAGATGTAAATAAGAGGAGGTTGGGGTTCATTGGAGCACAATGTCAACTCGGTGTGGAGTGCATGCATGAGGAGAGGGCGCGGCGGTGACCTAAATGCGGCTCGCGATCGTGAGCGCCGCAATTTATTGTCTCTTCTGGAACAGTCCTGCTTGAGGCTAGGCACATTGTGAAAAGCAAATAGCACTAGACAAATTGCACTGGTCGTAAATCAAGCTAATGATGCGTTTTTTTATAGATAGATAATTGATTTTTAAAATATCCGATTTTGATGGCAATTAGTTAGCCATCTATATACTACACCAGCCTTTCCCAAAGTGGGCGATAACGCCCCCTTGTGGGCGCTGGAAGCCTAGAGGGGGCGGTATAAATTTTGAAAAAAAATGTTTTTTTTTTAAACTAGGCGCAACAAATATGTTATTGAGGTTATTGAGAAGAAAAATACGAGGGGGGGCGCTACAAAACAACTGATTTTCAAAGTGGGCGTTACATGAAATAAGTTTGGGAACCTCTGTACTACACAAAAAGCTAGTATTTTTTTCGATATCCCTGGGATTTCAATGTAAGATCCCGATTTTAAGGTTAAAGGATCACGAAGAAGAAGTACGCTATTTATAATAAAAAATCCCTTTGCAAATACGGCCCAGAAATGACGAAAAAATTGATTAACACACATAAAAAATAAAGGAGTCGAACATATAACTTCCGCCTTTTTTCGAATTCAATTCAGATAAAATTGGGCAAAATTTACTTGCAGCCACTTTATCACCCTATTTAATAGTAAGGTATAGATACACCAGAGTTTTCTAGGTGAGATTTTTTTATTACATAACAAATAATAACCGTTATCAAATTATAGCAGATAGGCTAATTAGTCGTATAAATTACACATAAAATTATCAGTTATCACATGTTTACTTTCATTGTAACGCATTTTATCATGGAGTTTATTCTAATTCGACGCCGCCATTTATTCTATAGACCTATAGGGAAAGTACCAGTGGTTTGTTAGAAAAGTTGTGTACAAATGTAACTAATAAAATTTTAATCAATGGGAGATCTATATATTTTACAAAGAGAGAAAAAAATATTGAATGCTAAAGAGTTGACAAGGAAAGAAAAAACACTAACATCACACTAGCACAGTCGGGGATAAAAATCATAAACTGTGTGAATTAAAGAAATTCTTTAATGTCACAAAATAGAACCGTCTATTTATTTTGCAATTTAAGTTATAATGAAATTAATTTAATCAAATTATTCACATGAATATGAAAGGTTCGTGCCGTTCGTAATTTGATTATACGATGCATATCCAAGTGTTTGCAAAACAGACTGCAACATGAATGCAACGGCTGCGGTTTGTCCTTCATTAATGCCTGCCAGCTCTTTTATGAATTATTTATGCACACCGCGTTCGGCTTATCTTACCGCACCGCTCTTGCGAAGTTTCCACTTTATTAAACAAAACCGTCGCCGATCGAAGGCTCTATTGTATTGAAAACGTCGCTCTTATGGCGCGGTAATAAATAATTCCCCGGGAAATGGCAGCCGAGTCGATAAATGGGCTATTATTACCGCAGACAGAGGCCAACATTATCAACGATTCGTATCAGCTGGCAATGATTGTTTTAACATAACCTGCCGAGACACATCAGTGTCTGGCACATTGATAATGCAATCCCAGAGGCAGTCTCGACTCTTTAGCAATACGCATATTCAGTGTTTTGAATTATTAAGGAAATTATGTGTTTGATTAACTATTCTTAACGGTGCATTGTATTTTAAAGAGTTCAAATAAATATTAAATCAGCGAAGCAACTTCTACAAGATTGTCATATCTGCATTTTGCTCTTACTTGTGACCCTAAATAAAGTTCTTTATTATATTCCAAAATTTCGAATCTTACGTCATATATACAAAATATATTTACGACCATATCCCCGAAGACGAAGGCAAAGGCACAACCAGGGCGCCCACGACTAGCCAGTGTTTTTAGTTCTATATAGGTGGCAAACCTACCACCAACCGTGCACATATTCAATTTCGGGCAACATTGTTTTTATCACACATTGTTTTTGTCACACTTCCTATTTTTGTTGCCCGACCCGGAACTTCTAAAAGTCAAAATTGACACTTAACGGCTAAACCACAGAGGCGATATTTTTTATAATATACACTCTACGGATGTATAAATATAACATTAAAACCGTAGCATTTTGATGTTACATAAATCGATAAAATTACAGTTCTCAAAATCCTATGTTACGTGATCGGCCCATCGATTACACCTCGTAAGTAATTGCCACACTTTATAAACATTTTTGTGACACTGCGGTCAATTACCGCAAGTCGCATTCAAGGAAATTCATTTCAAAATGTTTCCTCTTTTAAGAACTGTAAATGTTCTGTACATTTATCGTTATCTTGATCATTCTTATGCTAAAAACCAGATGCACAACTTCGCGCGACACGATGCCCGCACTGATAGTAATCAGACGTAATTGTGTGATCAACGGACCGACAGCTGCTACTATAAATAGTTGTCATGTTTATTTCACAAATAATTACGTCGAGTAACTATTTACTTGTGCATCTACATATATAATTAATGGTCACAGATAATAGATTTAACCCCTATTATTACGCTATTAGTACTTTTAAATAATATTGTTTATTCTTCTGTTGTGTTTTTCTTCTTTTCATTTCATTTACCTGGACCTCATTATAGACTGCTGGACGTTTCAAAAAACATTAACATTTCCTGGTTTGTTATAAAAACGAAATACTTCCATTGGGAATCAAAATCGTGATTCCATATTGTTCTTGTGCAGAGACAGGACAAACCAATTAGGAAATTTTCAACATAAAACCTTCCTCGTGTTTTCCGTTACAAAGAAATAAGTTCACAAAAAGGTCTAATAGGCTTTGTACTTGACAGTTTGATTTAAGCATAATACGTCTGCTCAGAATCGAGGCTCAAGAGAGAGTTTGTTGACTCGCATGTTTCTCGCCAAACAAAGAGCGAGCTTCCTAGCTACCCTTGTTTGTTTAGGTCCACGCTAACGTTTGCTGCCCTTTGTATACCTCCCGCTAAAGCGTGAAGCCTTTTTGACTCGGCACTTTTTATAAGAGTGCTTATAAGCGCGTGTTAACAAAGACCAACCCAATTGTTTGACTTCTATTATCTTATGATTAATATTTAATTTTGAAATATGTAATTAATTAACATTGGTATTCGAATAACATTGCATAATATTGGAGAGAAGGGTGGATGTGAAAATACTTAAATTTGTTTAATATTAGAATATTTTTTTTACCTGTCCTCTCTGTTTTCAGTATTAAAATGTGAAACAAAATACATATTTAGCATTGTATCATTAAGGATAATCATGTTATGAAAACATGCCAAAAGTTTGACATACAAACTAAATTACATTGTCTGTGACCACTATTACAAGTGACTCGTATGATCGATGCACATATAATACTTATTTTATTTTGTTTTTTTTCTTTCTATAAGTGTCTCTGTACAATGACACGAAACTTGCTTAATCGAAAGTAATGTCGGGGTCGAAGATGGTAACGTACTAAGCTAGAGCCTTTTTACTTTTGCTTTCATCTAATTTATATTTCTCAATTCCAATCCCTAGCAGTTCGAACAACGAAATAATTGTCGAACCTCTTAGTTTTAGTATCTTGTCACCAAAATAGCAGTAGCACGTCGATTTGTGGCAGAAGTCATGATCATACCAATAATGGCGAAACTTTGCGCAACAACGTTAAAAAACTAATGCCGTTTCGACAATCAATCAACACTACGCAATGGGAAAAATAGTCATTTTTGCAAAACGTATCCGTAAATAGAAGTATGTGGACACTTCATTACAATTGCAAATAGTGATCCATTATGTTACAAAACGGGTTTTCTCATGAATTGATCAATTTGCTAGCAATAGACAGAAGAGTTTCACAGATGAATCAATCATTGGACAGTACACGAAGCTTTTTGTCGGCACTAACGAGCCGACTAGAAACTAATGACTGCGCGTTTCTGCCGCCTTGTACGACGTACATTGTGTACGAGACACAATGGAGCGCCTTAACAATACACGTCTATTTTGGTAGTAGTGTACCGGCAATTAACATTGTTAATACAGACTTCAGCTCTACTATCTCCTGTAGCTAGGCAAATACCTGTTTACTGAACATCGGCCGTGCTTTATATTTCTATTTCACTAGTACAAAAGTATCTTCACGCCCATATCCCTGAAGAGGTAGGCAGAGGTACAACCAAGGCACCCACGACTAGCCGAAGACACTAAGTCCCACAATGTGATAGGTGGCAAGCCTATCGCCAACCGGGCACATTTCCAATCCCGACCAACATTTTTTTTTAAATAGAAAATTGG
>NJDC01001875.1:141729-152085 GCA_002245475.1 Calephelis virginiensis | reverse complement strand
CTAGTCACCAAAATAGCAGAAGCACGTCGATTTGTGGCAGAAGTCATGATCATACCAACAATGGCGAAACTTTGCGCAACAACGTTAAAAAACTAATGCCGTTTCGACCATCAATCAACACTACGCAATGGGAAAAATAGTCATTTTTGCAAAACGTATCCGTAAATAGAAGTATGTGGACACTTCATTACAATTGCAAATAGTGATCCATTATGTTACAAAACGGGTTTTCTCATGAATTGATCAATTTGCTAGCAATAGACAGAAGAGTTTCACAGATGAATCAATCATTGGACAGTACACGAAGCTTTTTGTCGGCACTAACGAGCCGACTAGAAACTAATGACTGCGCGTTTCTGCCGCCTTGTACGACGTACATTGTGTACGAGACACAATGGAGCGCCTTAACAATACAACTACAAGTCTATTTTGGTAGTAGTGTACCGGCAATTAACATTGTTAATACAGACTTCAGCTCTACTATCTCCTGTAGCTAGGCAAATACCTGTTTACTGAACATCGACCGTGCTTTATATTTCTATTTCACTAGTACAAAAATTGTTAAATAAACATTTTGGCGTAATCTAACTATTTTAATATGTCTACTATTACAATATAAATAATAAAACCTCATTTTGTTGTCCACGTTGGCGATTTCCAAATCAAATAAGAAGAAGTATAAGTTGTTTTTTCTTCCAAACAATTACCTAGCTCGTAATTTTAATCATATCGCTATCGTCTTTTGGTTGCAACAAATTCATGTCACGATAAGTTATCACGGATTTAGTCTGAAATTGATTGGACTGATAAAACTAAATCGTAATAAATTTGATAAATAAGACGACAGCATTATGAGATAGATTCCAAAATGACTGCTAGATTACTTAATCTGATTAAATTTTTATATATCTGGTTCATAAATATTTTTTTCTTAGAATTCAAAAAAGATAAGATATTTTTTTAATAAAAATAAAGGACATTTATATGTACTTATTAGTTGTTTTGATTATCTAAAAGCGTATGAAGTGACTTTTTTGGTTACGGCAATTTGTTAGTTTACAAGGTACTTGATGTAACTGCTATTTCAAAAATACATTAATAGTTAACCCTTGCACTAACACTAACGGGTCTTTGAAAGCGCAGTTAATCAGACCTATACACAATGTAATCGTTAATCAACAGGAAATTTTGTTAATAGTAAATTAAAAATTATTTGTATTTAAAAGCTTTTATTGCTTATTTAAGATAAAGAATGTTTTGTACCGTTTTATCTGGATACGACACTAATTTTATTTTAAAACTAAGCAGATATCTTTACACCTATAATTTTATTTATGTCATACCAGTCATGAATGTTAAATTGTTTTATTACTAGAATCCACAATGATTAAGTTTCACAAAACTAAAGTCATCGTGACTATAAATCGTCACTGAGAGTCGAGATAATAAAGACTCATTAGCATAAATCTTCAATTAAACACAGCTGATATAACATTCAGATATTTTATCGCATAGAATTAGTAATTTAGTAATCTATACACAGTGGCTTTGTCTATAAAGTTGAAATACTGTAAAAGCAATGAGTATATTCCCGCCAATAATGAATGTATTAACAAATTTGATTTCGAAAATGAAAATGACAATGAAAATTATTTATTTTGCGCCACATGTAGTCTTATAAATTTTATGCGACTATTATTCATTTATTCTTTTTATATTTATTTTATTATCTATTCGTACACATATCGTAATTATATTATACATTAAGTGCCTTCATTCTATTTTTTACGGTTGTGGCGAATTTTAAAATAGAGATTAAAGATAAAGGCTAAATAAAATAATTCATATCTTTCAGTTAGCCAATATATAGGCACATAACCTTCAAAAAAGTATCAAATTCAATTTAAAAATTCTCCGTGTTTTTTTGGGTTCTATGAGTAGAAGACTAGTAGCCGTCCTGCCTGCGTATGGGGTCAATACCAAGAAGATCATTGTAGAGAGCTGAACAGAAATTTGCTGGGGAATTCACCGCTTTAACTACGCCTGCCGTTACAATGACAGAGTGGCACTGTCATTTTCCGGTGAGATTAGAGTATACTAGCAAGACTTGCAAATTAAGTCTAACACCCCGGCTACAGGAAGAGGGCACACCTACTACATCTATGGTGTCGACGGTTTTCTTTTACTACAAAGTGAACAAGCATACATTGTTCGCTGTCTTATCACATAAATAATAAGTTCTTAGGTTTTACATTTCACTAGTGTACTATATGATTTAATATCAATAATATAACATGTCGAGTGTTTTCTTAACAGAATCCACCTCTTATCATTCATATTTAATAGTTTATCACGACGGATATAAGGATAATTATATACCAAGTTAGTTAACACATATCATTAAATAAATACCGCAATTTATTTATACAAAATATATGAATAAATCTGTGTGGGATGTCGTGCAATGCGAGCGTCGAGATTGAAGCGTGTTTATTTACGAGGAACGTTTGCTCTGTACTGTTTACTAGCTCGTTGTACAATGCAGGGAGGCAAATAAAGCTGCATGTCCACTGCAACTCTTGATAACGAATGGTTGCCAATCAAAGAAGACACATAAACTTTATAAACTACAAACAAAATAAATTTTATAGACACAACCATCAAGATTCGTTTTATGTAAATTTAGATTTTCGTTTATATAAGTACTTGCTGGTCGACCGTGACCTCGTCAGCATAGAATAGTTACAATAATTTCAATACAAAATTTCAAACACGGTTATTTAGATATATGCGTATCAAAATCGGTTCAACGATTTAGATGTGAAAGAGAAACAGACACTTTCTCATTTATATCAGTATTTTAATTGTAGTAAGCTGCTAATTTTTTTTAAATATAAAATTAAATAGACAGAAGAAAAGTTAAGCGCAACTATATTGTAATTTCAAATATGTATTCTATGGTTTCGAAAGATTTATTTAACATAAATAACCGGTTTCTCTAAGTTAACTGTTTACTTTATCATTGGAAAGACTATATAAGTTAAAAATCAATATGATTGAAATGAAAAGTGCATTGGACGACAGAATGCACATGAGTTAGATAGAATGACATATTAATACTAATGGTTTTAAATAATTGTATCATCTTAGTCTTAAGTGATGTTGTACAATTCAATCCTTTATTCATTAATAAAAAATTAAATTATATTAATAAAAAAGAATAATAAAGTTGCAAAATAATAATATTAAATCCTTGCGTAGCATAACGGTCCGTAGAGAGCGGAGACGAGGAGGGGACAAAGTTTGCCAGTTTACCGAGTGTGTTTGTACAGGTTGTTTGCACGACAGACTGTCGATGCTTATTGTGCACGCCTACAGCCGGCCTCGAGCAACGAAGTTTATTTTGTCCGATAGCTTATAGGAATGCCAATAACGTTTATCGATATAAAATGTAGGAAGTTTTGCCTTATAAGAACTTATAACACCTTTGTATACCCAATTTATAGATAACAATTTACAGTGTATTGACCTTAAGGTCAATGTACTGTAAACTGTGTGTTAAATATGTTTCCTTAGTAATTATGGTATTAGAATTTTATTTTATTTATTTTACCATTGACGTGACTGGTGCTCTACTTATATATAAACAAACTCTAGTCACTGGTAATTTAATTCTTTCCTTTAATTAGTAGGATTGGTTTGATCTTACAACCAATACAACTACGAACTTTGATAATACTAAGGCTAATGAAATATAAAACTAACGCGTTAACCTAATTTTGCAAACAAAAACAAAATGTCGCTTCAAAAAAATAAACATAAAATCACAACATCCTTGTTTGCACTAGATATTTCATAAGCAATTTAAAGCAAAACTTTTCTAAACATGACAAATAAGTTCAGAAATTACTGAAATGTAAAATTTATGTTGTAAATACAAAACGGGGTAGGTGTATATTGAAGCGGCGCGGATTTGGTCGGGCGACCGCGCAGCCGCAGACCGCGGCGCTGCGGTTGACCGCGATCGCGGTCCCACCCCAACCTCCCCTTCAACATTAAGCCGGACTTGTCTTTACTACACTTTCTACAATGAATGAGAAATTCTATCCACACTTGGGATTTTTCAAGCAAATAATACTTAATTAGTTTCATCGTGGGTTTCTTTACGGCTAATATTTTATTATTTTCTTTTTAACAAGCATGGAGCTTAATTACTTTGATATATTTCGATGTAAATTGTCTACACTTGTAATTTTGAAACGCAAAGAAGTTAACTGTTTTAGTGATAGTAAAAATACTACACGGAATAAAGATATCAACAATACTGTAAATTAATTAATTGGAAGTTTTACCAGCTAGCTTGCATAAGTTCATTTTATCTTTAAACCTGGAATACAACAACTGGACCAGTTGCGATAATATTATGACATGAAATAACATAATTTGAGCACAGTGTAAATAAACCTATTATGTCATGAGTATCGTCACGCGCATATCCCCGATGAGGTGGGCAGAGGCACAACCAGGGCACCCACGACTAGCTGAAGACACTAAGTCCCACAATGTGATAGGTGGCAAGCCTATCGCCAATCGGGCACATATCCATTCCCGAGCAACATTTTTTTATTAGTTTTTCCAATTTTCTTTTTATTGCCCGACCCGGTATTAGATACCCGGGACCTCGTGCAGTCAAGTCCAACAACTGAACCGCTAGACCAGAGTCTGAGTCTGAGAGTCAGAGGGTACTTCGATTTCAATAAGTCACTAAGGAACACAAAAACTAACTATTTTTCTCGATTTCTCTAGGATTCCATCATATCCAGACATGGTGGCAACGAAGTACGCTCCTTGAAAGTACGCTCTTTTAAATGGAAAAGAATTTTTAAAATTGGTTAAAAATCACAGAGAAATCGATTTACATACATAAAAAATAGGACACGAACACGTAACCTCGTTTTTGAAGTCGGTTTAAAACAAATTTTAAGTTTTACACTTCCCTCACGCCAAAATTACTTAAATTCCAGTCATCGTAACATTTAATTAGCAGTAATTTAACTAAATATGTTAGTTTAGTTAATTTATGGTCGGTAAACACGTAGCGAGTTACAAACGACACCGACACTATTGTAGCGTGATATAACGAGTCATTATCGAACAGAAATGCATGTTCGGTGTGAGTTATGACCGCTTGTACTGCGACACACGCCACTTCATACCACCCATGCTAGTGACACCAGCACTATAATATGCTATATATAAGCATACAAAATAGAAAAGACACAAAAATGTTCGGCCTGTACGCTAGAACCTCGTCCAACGAGGCGGTCATTAAAGAAATGACCGCCTCGTTGGACGAGGTTCTAGCGTACACGTCTAACTACCGATCAACTGTAAAGCTTAGGTTCGATCCCCGACGGGGGCAGGCATTCGTGTGATGAAGAGTGAACAGAGATGTCTGTATTTCCGGGTATGGGTTTTTATTATATTTATACTAATATTTATGTAATTCTATGTATTAGAATCGTTGACTAACACTCGTAACACAAGCTATAATTTGCTTATTAATGGCCAATATTAATAATCAATCCTAATCCAAAACTTGCTGTCCAAGATTGATATTTTGTTCCATTTTTATGTTATCGCTTGCCAATAATATATCTGTGGACAGGATAAATATGGTAATTAGGTATAGGATAGGCCGGCGGATACGCAGCTATCTAGATTGTTTGAAATCCATCTTTAGAGATACATTATTAACATTGGCCGTTAGAGATTAGATCAATTTATGTTGTTTGTACAGGAATATTGTTATTATTATTGTTGTTATTACACGTTATTATTATAATTGACCACGTCATGTCGTTGGTCGAAAGATCACCTTATATTTTACTGACTAAATGTGAGACTCGGGTTTGATTTCCGAAGTGGGTAGCTGCCACAAAGTTAAGAATATTTATATATTCTTAAACATTTTAAATGTTATTTTAATTTGATATATATGTTTGAGTAACTTATTATTTCCAACACCCATAACACAAGCATATACTTCGGAGTTAGATCAAGTTTAATAATTTGTGTTTTTGTTGTAAATTTGTTTGTTTATTTATTTAGTTTTTAGATTGACCAACTAATACCCGAGACTCGCGTTCGATTGCCGACGGGGGTAGCTGCCAGAAAACTAAGAATATTTTAAATAACTTATCTTTAAATTATTGTTTTTTCGTGATTAACCAATAGTCAGCTATTTGAAAAAAATCTAGCCTTGTGGGAAGTGCGTTAGTCAGATGGATTTGTTGCTCTCATCTCATATACGTTACATATAACATACAAAAACATATGTATGTGTGAGTATCACATAACGTGTGGTATATGTTACATATTACCTAGTATCCAGATAGGTCGCATTATTTAGCATACATTACTTTAATGAATCATTAAATACAAAAATGTTCAAAGTGAGTTATGACAAATTGGTCTTCAAAACGTCACACGACACTTGACCAACCATGTAAACGACACCAACATACGTCATTAAAATTATTGACTCTGTTATTTAATGATAATTTAATGAGTCATCATTCATCAAACACAAATACATATTCAGTATGATTAGTTGTTTTTTAATTTGATCCCAGTCGGGGAAAGGCAAAGGATCTGTGTCCATACAGCCACGTCTTCCGTATTAATAAATCTTTTTCTTGTTATAAATTTTCAATTTACGTCTTCCGTATTAGTTCTTTATTTCAGTCATTAGTCACTATTTACACAGTCTTGTCTGGGTCGTGAGTTCGTTACACAAGCTCGTTTACGAGATTTGGCGGCAGCGAGGAAATTCACGATACACTAATTTCTTCATGATTATTTCATTAGCGCACTTTCACTGAACAAAATCAAACTAATTCCCACCTAAATTAACCAATTTTACTCATATTTTACACTAAATTCAATAATTATGAAACAAATACCACCATCTTCATTCACGATGGCGCCAAAACTCCTATTCAGTATGAATTATGAAGGCTTGTCCTACTACTGAAGTAGATAAGACCAATTCCGTAAACATAGTACGTCAAATTACAAATAAAAATTAATTTGGAGTTTGAATAATAGATGGCACTGTTGACAAAAACATTTAAATGTAATTTATGAACATACATATGAGATGATATATAGATGACCGTCTCCTTGGTCGAGGGGCTAGCGTACACGCCTAATTTCACCAACCAACCGCGAGGATCTGGTTCGATTTGGGACGGGGGCACATATTTGTGTGATGAATATTTATGTCTGCATTTCCGGGTCTGGATGTTTATTAAATTTAGTATCAATTTTTTTAATTTTATGTATTAACATCGTTGACAACACGTATAATACAAGCATATTATATTTTACTTGTTTTGGAATTAGAGTCAATTTAACTTGTCCAGGAATAACAATTTATGTATTATGAACATTTACTTCTGTGAAGATTCATTTGCTTCATATCCAGTATTATTAAAAAAAAAAAACAAAAAGTCATTATCGTATAAGCGGGTTTTACGTGAGTATCTACAACATATCATTGCAATAATTCAATGTTATCCAAATCATAACATATTAAAAAGTCAGTGCAAGGAAAAACAAAATATCCTATCTTTTCTAAAAACCCTTGCTGAATATTCATATATTTAAACTTCAATCACATTGAAATCAAACTTAGCCCCGAATAATGTAAGTGTTTTGTAATACAACGTTAAAACCCCTTTATACCGCCACCCTCATCGTTGGACCCCTTTTGAATTATATTTATACAGACAATGGGATCCCATCGTCAAATATTTCTTGTACCGTTATTACTATGGCATAAACAGAGTGTAATGACGCTTAGCGCCACGCTGTCGGAGAATGAGACATGCTGTGCCGAAGTTAATAAATACGGTGTCGTCTTACATCTATATAATACGTGATGCCAAAACTTGGGACCCCTTTTTACGAAAATTGCGTGGACGTAGGAGCATAAAATTTGGCACACTTATAGTTTATGTGTAGGAAAAGTGCATAACGCTAATATTTTTCAATAATAATGCTTATAAAGTACATTAAATCAATAAATAAAACATTACCCACACTACCATGCATTTGACACACACAAACAAATATATTGATGACAACGATAAAAGATCACAGATGGCGCACCATACAGTTTGGAAACAAAGTAGTTGGTCTTGAGAAATGGAGTTTGCGTCCTTATCAACCAGATATTAATATTTGTTATGGTAGAATTTCGACCAACGGGCAACGACTAGTACTAAAAAAAACGTATACATAAGACTCGAGGCTTTACCGAGTATAATGTTTCCATCATTACCTTGGTGGGAGATTTAGTGTTAATCTATAAAAAAGTCTCTTTACTCCTGTATCCCTCTAAGAGGTACACAGAGGTATAACTAGGCCACCCACGATTAGCCGAAACTACTAAGTTCCCCAAGGTAAAATTTTTAAAGCCTGTCGCCAACTAGGCACTTATCCAGTTCCGGGCAACGTTGTTTTTTATTAGAAAATTAAAAAAAAAAACATCTTGTTTAAGTTGACATTATAATCGAACCCGGACTTCATTAAGTCAAGTCCACAGGGGACTCGACCACTGAGGATTCAATTGGATTCTCCAATAACATGCTGCAACGTCATCCATGTCTAGCCTGTTATTGGTTGAATAGTAATTTTAGAAAATGTTTATTTAAACACAAACATATTTTTTGTAGTAAAACGGTTAATGTCGTTGATGTTTAATTTTAAGAAGAGAACTTGGTACGTCCTTTTCAACGAAGGGATGGGTTTTTTTTTCTATAACTTAACATTATTGTTTAGCATGAAAGTAATAATGCAAATACCTATCTTTAAATTCAAATGGCACCAGCTGCATTTTTAAGGGTCGTTTAAATTAATCAATCCGTTTTCGAGATTTAGAGAATTGCCCTCTCACACAAAAAAAATAATATTTAAACACTCGTGGAATACGCGTTTACTAAATACTGTCTTAAATTGGATTCGCCAATAACATGCCGCCACGTCATCCATGTGGGTTATATGTTACTTTTATATAGTGTTTAATTAAACAGGAGTATTTTTGTGTCTAAGCCGTTGATGTTTAATTGTAAGAAGGGAACTCAGTACGTCCTCTTCAACGAGGGAAATGGGGTTTTTCTATACCTTACCAATACTGTTTAGCATGCAAAGTAATAATGCAAATACCAGTTCTTTAAATTCTAGATGGTACCAGCTGCATTTTTACGAAGTATCACAGTGAATGGTAAATGAGTGAGTCATAGGCGTGCCGTTTACGAGTAGAATAGAAATCGTCTGTTTTAAATAAAGAGTCAAGGAGTGAACAAGGAATCCATTATTCATGAGGCCGTTTCACGCCCGACCACCGACAGGAGGCCGGCATCAACGCAAACTGTTTCGAAATCAATATCCGTGTCTCAATCAGTGCAATTAAGGCGACCCTATGAGGGTTGTAAGTAATAAGTTTTGCTTCGTTCCCTGTGAGGGGCACATGTGAAGTGGAATTAATCTTTAATTTCATTTTTTAAACCCCGATAAAAACAAGGGTGTTCTGAGTTAGACATGCCTGTTTGTGGCATTTATATCTAAAAAAAATTAGTATCTTCACGCCCATATACCCGAAAAGGTAGGCAGAGGCACAAACACCCACGACTAGCCGAAGACACTAAGTCCCACAATATGATATGTGACAAGTCTATCACCAACCGGACACAAACCCAATCCCGGGCAACGTTAATTTTATTAGAAAATTGAAAATATACGTTTTCTAATTTTGCTCGACCCTGGGATCGAACCCTGGACGTCAGGCAGTCAAGTCCAACAAATGAACCGCTAGACCACATAGAAATAGACCCATTTTGATGTTTTTTATTATTATTATTTTCATTTATTTAATAAAAATAATGCACAAAAATATTATAAACAGCTCGGCAAAAACCTTACATTGATTTGTCCGCCAGTTTGACTGCTTCCCGTAAGTATTTAAATTATAATACTTACTTTAGTATACAAAATTAAATATATCTATAATAAACCGCATGCCAAAATATAGCTAATAATCACTACGTATTATTACGCCATTTAACTAAACTCTACACTTATCATAAAGCTGACGTTATAGAGATTCGTCTATGTACAATTTTAAATTTTAGAATTGTTATGTCCGTTTGTTTTCGTTCTTAGTTAAAATTGTTTAAGATATTTTATTCGAGTTATATTTTTGTACCGGAAGGGTTACAAGCATATGGTTTTTCTAAAGGATAGGAAAAAACAACTTGGTAAACTCAGTAATCATGCGTTGCTAATCTACAG
>NJDC01001875.1:121121-136436 GCA_002245475.1 Calephelis virginiensis | reverse complement strand
TGTTGTTGCTCGACCCAGGGATCGAATTCGGGACCTCAAGAAATCAAGTCCGACGCCGGAGAGCGATTGTTTTAAACTTGTTGTGAGTGCAATAAGTTCATTTTTTTGTGTTGACATATTGTACTGAAATATTGTATTGGGATACGGTAAAGATATTATATTTGAATGGTAGCTTAACAGACAGTATTATAAGAGCCAGCTGCACGTTCCTGGGTTAAGTATTTAACACTGAGTTAGCGTCTAACTAGGGTTAAATCACATTACATTTAACAGTTTAACTCACTATTAAATGTAACCAGTGAATTAATAATAATAATAAATCATCTTTATTTCACATAAACCTACAAGAGGCACTTGTGACGGGTCTATATAATAATAAATATATACCACCGGATCGGAACGCGGCCGCACACTGAGAAGATCCGGCAAGAAACTCAGCGGGCTTGTCTTTTTTTCTTAGTTTACAATATATTTACAATAATTTATGTAATGATACATTATATATTATAAGAGATTGGCATGAGGAGCAATTAATCCCAAGCAGTCTTATCTGCTAAATATTCAGCAATGTTAAAATAACCCTTTTGATTTAATTTACATTTAACACATTTCTTAAATTTATTAATTGGAAGTTCTTTCATATAATTGGGAAGTTTATTGTAGAACTGTAACTGTGTATTAGCAGTGGCCCTAAGCGTTTTATTAAAAAAATAGTTTGAATCTTGACGATATCCGTCAAGATTCAAGCTATTTTTAACCAGCTAAAAAACAGAAGGTTTTCAATTCGACTTTATGTTTTATTTACTGTTACTTTTTGTATGTTTGTTACACGCTTAGTTGGTCAATAACGAGCCGATTTTGATGTCTTTTATAAAAAGATAGATCATGATTCCAAGGCGTTACTATATTAACTTTATCATGATCAGACTAGTACATGTATATGATAAAAAAAAATTGGGACCATCTCGGAATTACTAATTCAAATTGTCAAAATGCGACGTGTCAACGAAATAACTTAAGTCGGTTTTTGCAATTTCAGTGCGCTTAAATTGTTTTTGTTATGTGATAGCGAAAAAAAAACAGACGGCTTTCCTAGTAATAAGTGACAACTATTGCCCACAAATTTCTAGAAGTTTATAGAAACAAATAATCTTAAAGGAATTTAAAACTTCGTCCCAGGAGTTGAATTCTTGGTATTTCAAATGGTTAGAGACAGCATTCATCGGCTAAAGACGAAGGGTTTAAATTCTTACCTGAGGTAAAATATTTTCTTTTTTTAAATTTAAAAAAGCAAAAGTTAAGTTTAAAATTAAAATATATTCTATAAATTTTAAAGAGAGAAAAAATTTCGCCCCAGACAGGATTTGAACCTGTAACCTTTCGTCTCAAGCCGACGAATGCTCTAACCAATTGAGCTACTGAGGATTCAAGGACATAACTACCCGCGTTAACGGGTTAGAAAGGAATTAAAAATTTCGCCACGGGACTTGAATTCTCAGTAGCTCAATTGGTTAGAGCATTCGTCGGCTTGAGACGAAAGGTTACAGGTTCAAATCCTGTCTGGGGCGAAATTTTTTCTTTCTTTAAAATTTATAGAAATCTATCCCAAGCACAGGGCAAGTGCTAAAATAAAAATACGTTAAAATATATTGCCTAGAAACAACACAAATATTAGTAGTACTTCAGTAGTACTTCGCCATGGCTGGAAGCTAAGACTAAATTTAAAACTCTACCGGCTCTGTTAGTGCGAAACACAACAAAAGCGAAAGGATGCTTTGGTAGCCCGCAACAAACAAAAGGATGCTACCGAAGTTGCACCTTGAACCCTCTAAAAATAAATAAAACACTCCAAAATCGTAATAAGTATATTGATGTCATCTGTTATGCAATTGTTTAAAGAAGCAAAAAACAAACAGGATTAGGGGAGTCCCCTGCTTCATTATAAATAGCAGCTAAGCGGATCGGGCACGTGCAATGTTTTTATCAACGAGAGCCGGGTTGATGCGCCCTAAGCGCTAATGCAAGGGCAAACAACCCTCCGCCCCGCATATGAATAATTTGAACAGGCCGAGGGGCATCTCTCAATACCCCTTTGACTATTAAATTATGTCGACGTCCGTGATTTTTACACCAGCTTCGTATTATTTTTAGGGACCTTATTATGCGATTTCGATTTTATATCAAGGGTTGTTCGCACATATTTTATTTAGGGTTTTAAATCTGAACCGCGTGTTCATATTACGTTAAAAATGAGCTTGGGTTTTCGGTATTAAAAATGACAAATATTGTTCATAGTTTATCATTTTAAATAACAATAATAATTATTGTAAAAATAAAAATGTGCGTGTGTTTTTGTGTGTGTGTGTGTGTGTGTGTGTGTTTGTTTATGTCATCACGGCTCCTAAACGAATGGACCATTTCGATACGTTTTTTTGTTTGTAAGGTATTCTGACTTTTTCAATTTTACGATTATTTTTGCTTCACCGTGTTTGATTTATGATTTTTTTACTTTTTAATGTATCTACTTAACGTCTAATTATAATTAAAGGATTTTCAAACGGTTGTTAAACATTGATTTGCAATTTGCATCCATTTAATCCAAATTTGACAATAACCTCCAAGGTTGCCTTTGTTGGATGATGATAACCTGACCTTCGTCTGTCACATTGTATGATAGTGACTTTTGACTGATGTAGTTTCTTAAACACACCCCATCCCTAGGCTTAATAACTAAGCCCCTACGTTCATAAATCCTTATTTATAAGGCTTCTTTCACACAATGTAATCGCAAGCCCCCATTGTTCTCAGATGCGTCACACGTGGTACTTAATGAAGAACTTCTTGAGCTTATTGCTCTTCAGGCGCAGGGTTTCTGGTTTACGAAATGTATTGTTAGTTAATCATTACCAACGTTAAATATTGACATATTCGTGGTAATTTAGTCGCGCCCTCACAAAACAAATGTTTCCTACGAAAGGAATAGAAGGACAACTTTTAGTTTTACTTTTAATGCTGTCAGATTAGTTTGATAACGTTTCATCTACCTCTTTTTTTTGTTGCTTTTTTATTTTTGTTGTTCTGTTTCATATACCTCTGACATGACCGGAATGACCAAGGAAGGACCATGACATGAAACATCATTTTTTGTTTTTTTTTATTTAAAAACGTATCATGCATCTAAAATGAGTTTAGTTTGTACAGCAGAATCACTACCATTGTTATCGCAATAATCTTCATTTCGATAAAAATTGTATATTAAATAATTTTATTTCGCTTCCAGTGATCGATAGCTAAACTTTCGTTCTTCATACCGGAATATAAATATCCCCTGGACAACTTATACAAATTGAATCTAAACCCAAAGTAAGCAAATAATATGCTTGTGTTATGGGTGTTAGTCAACGATACTGATACATAGAAATACTTTAATATATATCAAATAAATTTAATAAACACCCAGACCCGGAAATGCAGACATCTAAATGTTCATCACACAAATGCCTGCTCCCGTCGGGAATCGAACCAAAGCCTCGCGGTTGATCGGTGTATTTAGGCGTGTACGCTAGCCACTCGACCAACGAAGCGGAATATCATTGTAAGAATAGTAAAAAACTAGAAAAGGTTTTGTGAAATTATATTCAATAACATCCACGAAGAATTCAAAGGAAAAAGCGTTATTATAAATGGAATATAAATAGTCGTTTGACACGGCTAAACTCGTCACAGAAAGACGAAAGAATCAATTCACTACATAAGTAGGTGTAATTCGGCACGGTCTGACTACGGCCCGGCCCCGAGACTAACAAAAGAAAATCTAAGCAATTAGTCGTCGCCAGAAAGAGCGGAAAACGCGTGTTAGACGCGGTCACGCCAACAAACGCTGGGCGGTCACGATGCAATTCTTTTTATGTGGTAACCATTTAAATATTCCTTTAGCGTTTTTCTACGTAATGGCCTAGCTGTATCTTATAAGGACGTTTTGTTTAATTATAAGCAATTTTAAGTAATTTCATTTCTTACAATTTCACGCTTATGATATCGAATCAGAAAATGTTTGCGTCTCACTTGACTGAGCACTTACGTAATATTAATTTTTTTTAAAGAAAGAAAAAATTTCGCCCCAGACAGGATTTGAACCTGTAACCTTTCGTCTCAAGCACAGGGCAAGTGCTAAAATAAAAATACGTTACGTAATATTATACGCGCTATCTGTGTCAATAAAATATATGCTATTGCTTTTAATTAAGTTTATTTTAAAAAAAAATAATGCTGACGCACATTGGTGGTGATTTTGCTGGTCACAATCAAAACTTTTTTTAGATGCATGCTATCTCTTTCAAATGAAACAAAAACGATAGAGATAGAACATTTTAGACATGCCAGATTAGTCCGCACATGTCAAATTGTTTTAAGCAACGTTTTCCGCGTGATAGATTAAACGTCTGTGGTGTTGTATAAAAACATTTGTGAACAACAATATCGTATAATATTTTTGTACGAAAAATGTTTAGTAAAATCATCTTAAAACACTTATAACAAAATAATTTTGATTTCATTTAAAAGGCAATAGCAACTGTTTTTGACTGCATGAGGTCCCGGGTTCGAATCCCGGGTCGGGCACCAAAGCGAAAATTGGGTTTTTACAATTTTCTAATAAAAAAATTTGCTCAGGATTGGATATGTGCCCGGTTGGCGATAGACTTGCCACCTATCACATTGTGGGACTTAGTGTCTTCGACTAGTCATGGGTGCCCTGGTTGTGCCTCTGCCTACCTTTCCAGAGATATGGGCGTGAAGATACTTTATAAAATATTTGTACCTTGCCTCCTATCCTCAAACTCCAATATTCCATCGATACTAAAACTTTTGCAAGACCCGACCTTAATCAAACCCAATAAAAACTTTAATCTGTATTTGTACTGGTACAAACTAGAGTTGTATAAAGTCAGAGGGGTCTGGTTCTCGCTCGACTGAGCGTGTTAAGTGCTAATGTAATAATCCATTACAATGGAACGCGGCAATGTACGCTAAATAGCGCATTCAAGCATTGAGCCAGCCATCTGTCCACCGCACAATACGACCCTTCCAAACAACCCTCCGAAATACTTTGCCCCCAAAACAAATATTTGCGCCAACATGTAAAAAACTAATTATACTATCAAATGTTTTCTGTTTTAGTGTATTAGTTTAGTGCTTTAGTGGGTTAAAGTTATATTACTATCTATTCTTAACATTTGATTTTAGTATGGATGCCATTGTATTTAAAAAAAAAGACAAAGATCTAAATTACTCTGATATTTCATTTGATATGTAACAATTTTATTCATAAATGAAACACACAAGTTGTCAGAGACATTGAAATTGAAGACCAATAATGTTATTTATATATAAAATAAAGTGGTGTTAGTTACACTATTTATAACTCAAGAACGGCTGAAACTTAGCTGAAAATTGGTGGAGAGGTAGCTTAGAACCGGGAGAAGGATATATGGTACTTTTTATCCTGTTCGATTGTGAGGAAACTGGTTAAAACAACATTATAATTTTTCCCACACAAACTGAACGGGTGAAACGAATTTCGCGGGAACTGCTACTTTTGTAAAAAGTTGATATAATACAAATTTTATGCAGTTATAGTATTGTTAAATAATTTAAATGAGTAAAAAATAAGGCAAATGCAAATCATAACAAAAATTACCTTGCTTTAATAATCTTAATACAGTATACTGATTTTTTAATTATTTCTGATGAAGAAATTACGAAAAGGTACTTAGCACAAAGTAAGTTGGCTCATTCATAATTAAAGAGGTAGTAAAGGACAAATGACTTCAGCGCTATTATATCGCGTGGGAAAGTCAGCTTGCTTTAATAAACGGTTGCTGATTAGACGTTCGAGCGTCATAAATTGATTTTTGATTCCGTTGGAGGACGTGTTCAAAGCGGGGTTTCTCAAACTAGGGTACAAAAGTACACCTGGTGACAAAAGTATATTAATGACATGATCCAAATCAAGATGTTTGTTCACTAATACACGGATACTAACTTCAGTTTTGCACGTAATGATAACGATTGTAGCTTTCGTTTTGGCATTTTTTAAATAAATGTCTGTATGGTAGTAAAGCGAAACTAAAACTGAAGGTAATTGAAGCTCAAAATTTGTACTTACGTACTTGGAATTACGTGTGGAATTTGTGGGTAGGATAAGAATGAGTAAGCAAACAATGTTATCTCAGTTACAGAGGTTTATGCATATAAAATTTACTGGCTGTCTCAGTTATAGAGGTAACTATGATGATAAATCGAAAAAACAAATCCCAGATATAGAGGCTTACATCGTCCCACTAACAGAGATAATTCAGTGCCAAAGTGTTGGGACCTCAGCATGAGTTCCAGTTATGGAGGTTTCTCACTTATCCAGGTACCACTTAACCAAGTTTCACTGTATTATAAATGCGAAAGTTTGTATGTTTGTTGTTGGGATCACTAACTACGCGGGCAAAAGCTCGTAAGAAATATTTCTTTTATTAATTTATCAGATACACTACTAGCCATTACTGTTAACACATACTTAGCTCCATTTGCTGTGGATGAATAAATACTTTTGTGCGTATCAAATGAATTGTTATCATAGTTTAAAGTTTATAGTATAAAAAAAAAACAGTCCACTACATTTTTTTGTCTAAAGAAGTGTTGCAAACGTAAAGTGGTACATATTCATGTAACAACGCCCATAAAATTGAACAACGAATGCAACAAACTTAAAAACAACACTAGCAAATGATGCGGTTTAAAATAAATTGAAAAAATTTTGTATTTACTTACATTTTCTATTCTAATTACTTCACTGAGTATCTTTAGCTATATAAGTTTTATTTAGTTTTGTAAATGAGTGTTTGTAGTTCCGAAAACCTTAAAACGCTAATAACTTAAAATTAACAAAGGAACTAGAAATTATGATGTTTTTTCATTGTATTAAAAAAAGGTGTCTCTAGAGAACGCACAAATCAGTTTTATTTTAATTTTAGGCCAAACTATAGCAAGGGTGCGAAGAGTAACAAGTTTGAGAAGCCCTGATATAGTAAGATTATTATTAAAAGTGGGGTTCAACCGTGGCAACTGTTGGAAAGGACTGAGAGCGTAAAATCAACAGATTACGACGGCCTTACGGACCCTCTATCCTCGTTCTCCCCATCTAACCCTTGGATGCAAGTAATAACTATGCGTCCTGAAAGCCATTGTTACCCTGCGGTTAGGGCTGTCAAGTACATTCAAAATTAAAATTTATGATCTCGGGTTTATCTCACAATTAGGGTTGATAGAATATATTTAAAATTTTGTATTCAATTAATAATAGCACTGCGAAAGTAATTGATGGGGAATAGAGCTTTCAAAACCCATAACAGTTTTGATAAATATTTGCTAAATTACGCACAATATTTCACATGTGATTTGTTTTGTATGTTTTAGATTTTTTTATAATGGAAGGCAAACAAGCAGACGGATTTCTTGATGGTACGAAATTTAACGCCGCCTAGAGACACCAAAGGTGGTAATGGTGCGTTGCAAACCTTAGGCCAGGATGCTAGGCCTCGTGCAAAAGTAAGTTTACCGGCTACCTTACCCTCCGAACCGTAACACGTCAACGGCAAGCATGGAAAGGAAACTACACAAGTGTGGAAAAAGTAGTAACTTCAGGCCGTTGATTGACTGTTATCATATTAAGTTTGAGATTATTTTAAATGAGAAGTAGGAAAAATGAAAATTAGTTTGTATTTAAAGACTTGTCTATTCTGGAAAGGAGTGCGGACCAACATGGTCATATTACGAATAGTATTTGTACCTTCTTACTACTTAGCAACAAGAGGCAAACGTCAGTTCATTTACTACAAAAATCTTAATTAAGGCTAGCTGGCAGTTTTCAACGACTTCGTCGGAATAGTATTTTTTTCATTCGCATAAAGCTTGCTATTGTTTCGATCCGGTCTTAAAGGTAGGGCTGTCGATAAGCTGATTTTTAACCCCCAAATCCTCAAGTTTGTATAGCACCATCAGCATCTTTGGTACCACAATAAACAACTACTAGCCTCTATGGTCTAGCGGTTCAGTTATTGGACTTGACTGCATGAGGTCTCGGTTTCTAATCCCGGGTAGAGCAACAAAAAGAAAACTGGGTTTTCCAATTTTGTAATAAAAAAAAATGTTGCTCGGGATAGGATATTATACTATCACATTGTGGGGCTTAGTATCTTCGGCTAGTCGTGGGTGCCCTGGCCTCTGCCTACCTCTTTGGGGATATGAGCGTGAAGATACAATCAACAACTCCCAATGTACGTTTACGCCAAAATATAAATGACAAATGGTATCGATAGCAATCGTATTTCTAAAATATTAGCAGCCCTTACTAATTTTTACTTTTTAATTTTTATTTTTTACTAAATTAATATTAAATAAAAAATTACTTTTACTTAATTTCACCGATCATGTTGACAACCGAGTTTAGCAAAACTAAGTTTAGTGTAAACGAGTTCAATTATCGGTTGTAATCCAGTCTATGACGAATTCAAGTACTCTTTTAAAATTGACAAAATTCTTATCCCCATTCCATGAGAATCTACATCCTATTAATATTATAAATGCGAAAGTTTGTAAGTATGGATGTATGGATGTTTGTTACTCTTTCACGCTCGAATGGCTGAACGGATTTGTCTGAAATTTGGAAGACATAAATTGTGACCTGGATTAACATATAGGCTATTTTAAATCCCGATCGCACACCGGGTTTCTGTGAAAACGCGGGCGAAGCCGCAGGTAGCAGCTAGTAACACATAAAACTGTTCAATAATAACCAACATAAAGAAAATTGGATTTTTCCAATTTTCTAATTAAAAAAAAAATGTTGGTCGGGATTGGAAATGTGCCCGGTTGGCAATAGGCTTGCCACCTATCACATTGTGGGACTTAGTGTCTTCGGCTAGTCGTGGGTGCCTTGGTTGTACCTCTGCCTACGTCTTCGGGGATATGGGCGTGAAGATACTTTTTAATAAAATATTCATAAAAACCAAAATTTCTTTGAAAATAAAACTAATATGATTGACACTCTTACCAATCGTCTAAACGCGTTTATACGTTGATCGCGTTTGAAATTAACGGTGAAATCGAGCCTTAGTCATTAAATTTTAAACTAGAATATAAAGTCTTAAAACTTTAAAACGGATCAACCCTAAAAATACAATTTAGCAAATACAGCAAGCGTTACTAACAGAAATATTATTTTCCCATCAGTCGCACACATGGGGGTCCCCACTCTCCCCTAAGAACGAGCTCGTGCATGTTGGAAAGATTATACCGGATTTAAAGCACACGGCTCGGTTGCATTTCCTAATGCCATTATAATGCAGTCAACATCAGAACCTAGATAACTCCTATTTTTATGAAAATAACCAGCATCGAATGAATGAATGAATGAATGAATGAATGAATGAATACACTTTATTATGCACCAAAATTTACAAAATATACACTTAATATGTTTAACTTAGGTGCTCAAAAGCGGTCTCATCGCTTCAGAGCGATCTCTGCCAGACAACCTTAAGTACCTTAACCAGCATTTTTAGCTATCTTTAATTAAATAATAGTATTTGATAAACTATGTATATGTAATCTTTGTTATATTTTACTTTTTTAACTATGTAAAGAGCGAATAAATAATGTAAGCGCCGTAAAACTGTAAAAACAGAGTTCAGCTATTTCATTATGTAGGTACCAAGTTGCGATTTGCGGCCAATGTTAATAATGTATCTCAATCTAATGGATTTCAAGCAATCTAGATAACTGCGTATCCGCCGGCCTATCCTATACCTTATTTCCATAGTTATCCTGTGATATATTATTGGCAAGCGATAACATAAAATGGATCAAAATATCAATCTTGGACAGCGAGTTTTGGATTAGGATTGATTATTAATATTGGCCGTTGATCATTCAGTTGTCGAAAGATAGCTAACGATTTCGGGATAGTTTTACATACATTTTATCAACATCCTATTATTACTAAATCTTCAATTACGAATGTCATTCAGTCATCATTATTAAGTATAACTCAAAATTCGCTAGTCGGATCATGATAAAATTAAGATTGGACCAGGTGGGTGATTATGTATCTCAGTTGCCAACTTAAACTACAAAAATGTACATCAAATGACGTCATTTGGGTTTGCTATCTCTATCGTATTTCTGTTGGTCGCTGGAGATAGTAAATATAAAACACGTCATTTGACAGCGATTTGATGTACACTCATCCATTTTAAGTTGGTAACTGAGTTACATAATCACCCCCCAGATCGGAATCATTACCTATCTTCCTGAAAATTAATCAAGTTAAAGTAAATTACGTTAAGTATTAAGTAAATTATGTTAAGTTTGTTATTGGCTGAGAAATATAGTAATAATCATATAAAAAAATTTGTTTGGGGTCTTAACAAAGTAGATAGTGATATATTTGCAACCATTTTAAAGACTCGTGACTTAGACAATGATAAAATGTAAATCAGGGGGCGTAGCAAACATATTGAACGTTTGACGAATTGAAAAAAACGTTTCAACATAAAAAAACATTCTCTCAATTTGTATGATGTATTTATTAATTTATGTTTGTCTATCATCTTTTTTAATCAGTCAATTAATTAATCAATCAATCCAAATCTATCCATGTTATATTGTACTGACTTCTGGAAGAGTAATAATAAAATCAACCTATCAAAGGTCCAATTCTAAAATAGGCCAACAATTTTATCTGATAATTTTGAGTTTATCTGCTATTCAAAAGTAATTCATTTTATATCAAGTAATATGTTTTCATTCCTTAATATTTTGTACAACACAAGTTGACTTCTGGAAGAGTAATAACAAAATCAATTTATCAAAGGTTCCAATTCTAAAATAGGCCAACAATTTTATGTGATAATTTTGAGTTTATCTACTATTCGAAAGTAATTCATTTTATATCAAGTAATATGTTTTCATTCCTTAATATTTTGTACAACACAAGTTGACTTCTGGAAGAGTAATAACAAAATCAACCTATCAAAGGTCCAATTCTAAAATAGGCCAACAATTTGATGTGATAATTTCGAGTTTATCTGCTATTCGAAAGTAATTAATTTTATATCAAATGTTTTCATTTTTTAATATTTGAAAAAACGAAAATATATTCACAGCATAAATTGAAAACTTATTATAAAATTTTATAAACTATAATAAAACAGGGGCGACGATAAAAGTGTAGTATTGAAAGTTAATTGTAAAACACGTTAGTTTATTGATATAGCAAACAAAGAAAATAAATTAAAAACCGAAATCCAAACAGACCGCCTGACCATACTTTGCAGGGGTGGCGAGGCCGTGAGGTGAGGGGGCCGCTGTCAAACAACGTTTACACAAACGGCCAAAGCGCAATAACACTTTTTTTTCAATTTCACATTCATTTTCCACGCGCACCTCGCTCCGTTGCTAATAAAATATCGCTGTTTTTTACCTGCATCATACCGTTTTACACAGTAACTATATTGGAATGCGAATTCATTTTTTATGTTTAGTATGGCACTATTTTAATTAAACTGGTGGCATTTTGCGAAAATCATTTCATGGTTTTAAATTTATTGTAGTTTTATATCCTATTAATATTATAAATGCGAAAGTTTGTAAGTATGGATGTATGGATGTTTGTTACTCTTTCACGCTCGAATGGCTGAACGGATTTGTCTGAAATTTGGAAGACAGATAAATTGTGACCTGGATTATCATATAGGCTATTTTTAATCCCGATCGCACACCGGGTTTCTGTGAAAACGCGGGCGAAGCCGTAGGTAGCAGCTAGTCATACATAAACTATTTATTACTGTCCTTTTAATCTTAACTTCAATATGAGTATTGCACTTTCAGAACGGCATGGACTCAATTCAAAATCCTTGAGAACGAATTGACTAACAGACAAAAGACAAAATAAAGTAAGAAAAAAGTTATGGTTTCGTAGAAACTGAATAAGAAGTTTAAAGTCAATTCAAAAACTTCAGTTTTATTCGGTCTCAAAAATGTCTTTTGTTTAAGTCCATGACATAGGAAGGTGCAATATTTATTAATTATAGTTAAATAAGTTTTTTTAATATCTTAATCTTTAAAACTAGTAAATACAAAATAGGACTTGAGTAGGCGATCAATGATAATAAAATTCATAGTACTGAAAAAGTAATTTAGTACTTTTGACCTAATTATTCCTAAAGGTACCCTTAATAATATTCTGTTGAGAATCAGTCGACTTTGATATAAGTTAGACTGATTAAAACGTGACAATCAAACTAGCAATAGATAAAACCATTAAGATTATTATAATCGATCGTCTGTTAGTCTATGACTATAAAATAAACATACCTGTTTGTGCATTTCCACATTGAGGCCGTAAGACATTTCATAGTACTGAAACATAAACACCAAAGATAAGATCGATTACAGCGATGAAACAATGTTAATGTGACACAGAAAGGTTCTGGCAATGATAAGATTCCCCAAATCATTTGAGGCGAGTGACTAAACATCCGCAATGGCACATTTTGGAACAAAGCCAGAAGTGTTTCCGACACATAAAAACGCTCGCGAAAATTTTCTCTAGAGCATATTAAAATAAATTGCAAACGATTTGGCAACATTTAACAGTGATTCATATTGGAGCGAAACGAGCGTTTGGGGATTAGGGACTGCCAAACATATATTCGTTGGGTTGAAAAATGAGTCCACTTTGTTTTCGTGTTATTACGCATGTTGTCGTCATGTGATAGTTCCAATTTAATTTACGATTAAACCAATATTATGAACGTTATTTTACAGTTTAATGGTATCACATTAATATTGTTTCAAAGTGATTAATAAAATGTATTAATAATTGTATTTTAGTGTTGAGACCTTAATTGAAACATATTGTATAATTGGATAATGCGATATTAAATTAATTTGGATGGCATTGATTGTTACTATCATTATTCTGGTCGTACATTGTGATTATTATTGTAATTATTAACTGATTGACTAAGAAAAAGGGACATTTTATGTTGTCCTATATATTTTATGTATTATATATTATATGTATTATATAACGACTATATATTTTTTAAAGGTTTATCAGTAAAATGACCCTCAACTATACCTTCCTGATTTCCTGAAGGTAAAAAATTCAAGCAGCCTAGAGACATCAAAGGTGGTAATGGTGCGCTGCAAACCTGAGACCAAAATGTTAGGCCTCGAGCAAAAGTAAGTTTACCGGCTACCTTACCCTCACAACCGGAACGCGTCAACGGCAAGCACTGAGGTTATGGTGGCAGGAATAGGCAAGTCAGTGGTACCAATCCGGGCGAGTTGCTGCGATACTACCATCTAGTAGGATGTGACGGTGTTAGTGACGGTAAGCCTATGCTCGCCTTTTACGAGCTGCCTGGCAGGAAGGCGGATGGTCTATTCTACAAAGGAGCCCGGACCAACACGGGGAAAACTGTGTGTGTGAATGAAAAGGGAAGAGGTTAAGCTTAAGCTAGGAAGCTTACATGTATGTTCTATCTTTCTTTGAAGACGCTTCATTATCTCTGTAAATACGTTTTAAGGAGTTCTAGTCAAAGTTTTATGTATTACAGAAGACTTTCACAATTTGCCTTTAAAAGGTCAACATCATTGGATTTTAATGGAGTATAATTCCAATAACCCAAATGGTAAGTCATTTCACAGATAAATAGCTTCAATATCACGATAACGTTCGGGTAATACATCATAACTCGGTCCACTTGTCACGTGAACGACTGAACGTACACATATTATTCATGTCAGCGATTATCTCTAAATAACAGGGGGCACTAAACGGACCGTCCGCTTCTATAGCGTGATTGTTGATATGCGGGCGTCGAACAAAAGATGAATTTTATTGATTGTGAGCGGGAACTCGTAACATGATAATCTACCAGTTAAAAGAGCGCTTTACAATCATTTGGGACTCAGCTGTTCAAGTTACGGCCTGCAAGCCTTGTGTTAATAACACATTTAAAATAAGTTTTATTGATTTTTATAAAATAAAGGAGGAACACGTGTGTTCTGTGAAAATATAGGTCACATTAGCCTAACTAATTAGGACTCCCATTTTTAAATTGTATGTATAAAGTCTACAATGACCGTGTGTGTTACAAATACGTACTAGCAAAAAAAGAATTTCCCTAGAACCAGTTTTTATATTATATAGATCTATAATAAGGACGTTTAGAAAGATAAAAAACTATAGACACTTGTGTTTTCATACAGGTACCCTACAATGTGTGTATTTAAAAGTAATGTTATGAATTATGTGAGTCCCCAATCTGATCTGATGGAGACAGCCCAGGGCCCTTATCATGACGACTTAAAGCAATATTTCAATAATTGTAGTGCCCGCGACTCCTCTCCCACAAAAGTTACAAGGTCAGTCTTTCATGCATGTACTAGTGAAATTCTTATTAAGTACATTCGGTTCAGCCGTTTTAAAACTTTACCTGGACAATCAGAAATATATTCGAAAACAGAAAAAAAATTTAGAATTGTTGTTTTTATCGTATGAAAAAAATTAAAACTATCAAACAACCACAGTTATTCTAAAATAAGACTACGATTTTATCAATATGTATAGATAGATAAAATATTTTAACAGAAAAATATGACCTCGTTACTTATAAAAGTCGCATTTTGATATTGACAGTTTGCAGTATTAATTAATAAGTTTATAAGTTATAAGTATAAGTATTATATAAGTATAGTATAAGTTTATAATATATTGCTATGAGACGTCGCTTTGCGGGCCCTGGTTTGACAAGAGGGGAAACAAATTTATCTTACATACCATAACATAATGCCTTTGTATTTCAATCTTTTCACTAGCCAGTTTCTCGCATTCCAATTTTAAACTGAAACAATAGAAAACAATAAAGCATTATCATAATTACAAAATTGTATTGATTAAAAATCTAGCCCAAACAATAATTATAGATCTAATTGTAATCATGACGGTAATTATCATAAAATTACAATAACAAATGTCGGACAATCCTCTACAATCTGCTAACGACATAATAATAATAATAATTAATCGCAGTAAAACTGCAAAAACCGATTTAAAATCTTTCATTGCGTTGCGATTTGATAATTCTTTTACGAAAGACAACATATGGTTCGGAATGTTTTCACGAATATTTTAACATCCTGATAGTAGTTTTTAAGTAACACTTAAGGGGCCATGTATGCTCAAATACGTCA
>NJDC01001875.1:104911-120737 GCA_002245475.1 Calephelis virginiensis | reverse complement strand
ATAATAATAATAATTAATCGCAGTAAAACTGCAAAAACCGATTTAAAATCTTTCATTGCGTTGCGATTTGATAATTATTTGACGAAAGACAGCATATGGTTCGGAATGTTTTCACGAATATTTTAACATCCTGTAGTTTTTAAGTTATACTTAAGGGGCCATGTATGCTAAAATACGTCAGCAATATACTGTTTTTTTCATACAAAGCAATTATGGATCTTGGCGACAAAAATACACAAGATTAACATTAATGTGCTTTATTAGACTAGTGTTTCCAAAACACGATTCATTTCACTTTGCTCGATAGAAAAAAATCAAAAATTAACCCTTTTTTGAAAGCAAAAACCCATCTGTCTACTTCAATTATGAAAATATCGACACCAGATTTAACATAAACATAGATAAGTATTATACCTAAAAGATAACTGTTTCAGTTTTTATATTTTTTCTCAAATTACTTTTATAGTGTCAAAAATTGTGATTTGGCGCTTACGACATTTACTTTAGAGCGCAATATTTCATAGTAATCATGGAACGGGGGAGTGCGCTGATTGGCTCTTCTGGCTGACTAAGTATGAGGCCTTAATAATGCATAAATTTTTCACGACCTCAGCATTGATTTACGCATTATCAATATGACTTAAAAACCACTAGTGGGATCACGATAAAACTAATATGGGACCACCTTGGAGTTATGACCTATCTTTCAAAAAAAGAACCCTAAAATTGGTTCGGTTTTGGATGAGTAACCGAGTAAAAAACACATAAAAACATGCATACTTAGGTATATTTAAAAATACGAATTCAAGTAGTTACTTGTATAAAGTATTTGTAAGAATTTTAATTCTGGCATTCATTTATTTCTTAATTGTAATTAGTGTTCATAATTCATACAATAAAATGTTAACTATTTGCTCTGCACAAATATAGCTCGATTAAACAGGGAAGACGGGTGTGTAGTAAATGGATTGGATTGGATCTACCTGCGAGTGGAAGCTAGTATTAGACATATGTTTTATGGACTACTAAGAAGATTTGGATGAGGCATATTGTAATAAATAATAAGATCTTTACGCCCGTATCCCCGAAGGGGTAGGCAGAGTGACAACCAAACAACAACAACCTACGATTAGCCGAAGACACTAAAGTCCCAAAATGTGGTAGGTGGCAAGCCTAACGCCGACCGGGCACATTTCCAATCTCAGGCAACGTTATTTTTATTAGAAAATTGAAAATATACATTTTCTATTTTTTTTGTTTCCCGACTCGCTGATCAGACCCGGGGATCAAACCCGGGACCTCAAGAAGTCTAGTCCGACGCCAAACCGCTAGACCACAGAGGCGATTTATTAAAATTCTAAATCATTGACAGAATGACCTTTCATATTTAAACTATTACATATTTTTTAAAAATGGAATGCAAAATTAAGAAAATTGCGTAGAAAATTGCAAATTAATGTTAATATAATTAAGCGCAGTAAAACCGCAAAAACCGATTCCAACCATTTCATTAGGTACCACGTCGCGATTTAATAATTATTTTTTCTATAGATAGCAAATAATTGTCATCAACATTATCGAATATCTTTCTAAAAAACATCAAATTGGTTGGGTATTAGCTGCGTAATCATGTAATAAATATCCAAAAAATACTAAAAAAACACAATCGAATTAAGCACCTCTGCCTTTTTGTAGTCGATAAAATAAATGAAATGCAAATATCGTGAAGTTTTTTTTCATGAAAACATCGCGAAAGATAAATCCCACACTAGATAACGTTTGGAGCTTCTTTTAAAGAGCTCTCGAATAAGGATAAGATAAACATATTTATCATAAATGACCAGACAATATAACATCGACGGTACTATTGTTCAAATAAATTGTCATAAGCTAGAAGCACATCTATTTTTTTCTTGATTCTTGGAAGTTATGATGTAACGTCCTAAAGGAGTCTTTTTTTATAATAGTTCAAATTTGATTTAGATACTAAATAACAATATTATAAACGAGTTTTTTTTTCTGTCTGTTTCGCTTTCACGACTAAACCGCTGGACCCATTTAGATAAAACTTAATACATTGTATAGTTAAGGAACCGAGTTCAAACGTGGGCTAATTTTTTACAAAAACACCACTGGACTGTAACGGGGGTCGAAATTTGTAAGAAAATCACGTTGAAGTTAACCAAATACGACATAACTAACGCTGACGAAGTCGGGGTCAAACAGATATCAATTTGTATAAGATAATTAGAAAATATTTTATATTTATTGGTATAGTACGATATTGTGAATAGATGTATGTACCACGTGGTCATTGTCTAGTTCCTATTTTAAGATGCACGGTATATTTACGCGAAGCTTAACAAACCAGTCCCAAGTTGGCAACGCAGCGTCTTGGGTGTCTATAAACATGCATTTATTATCATCAGATTGATAAAGCTCCATAGGTGGTAATAAAACTTTACCACATGAAGCTGGAGTGTTAATTCTCTTGTTAGTATATTTTTAGGATACCCTACCGTCCATGGCAAGCACCAACGCCACTATCGTACCAGCGGGTTTAGTTAAAATGAAGCTGACGCTCCTACGCAAGGCTAATAGAAAAGCATTTGGTCTATTTTCGTCCCGGAACTAACATGAGAAAGTACTTTTCCTTATAAAATTATCATGACAGATGTACAGCAAATCCAACACTAGATAGTGTTTAGAGAGCTCTCGAGTTGGAACAAGATAAGCGATATAATAAATGGCCAGATATTTATAGCATATCGACAACTCCACGAGTGTTCAACTAATTTGTAATCAGCTAGAAGCTCCTCCATTTTATTTTCTCGTTTAATTACATCGATATCGATCGAGAGCTATTGAAAGCCCTATTCTCAGTGTACTTTTTGTAAATGTACTAACCATTAGTGTAATAGAAATATTGAATGTTTTTTGCCGTATAGAAATGGAAAATTTGGAGCCATTATTAAAATATGGTCGCAGATTTTTTCGAAATAAAACGAGTTTAAAAATGTTATTGAATATTAATAACCTATCTAAGATCGTGCTATTTTGGATCAGTTTCCAGGTAACCGCTGTTATTATTCAATAATTAACAAAACTCTAGAAGGCCTATCTTTATCTGTAGTTAATAATTAATATTGGAGGCCACCGCCACACTCAAAATCCTGACATAACTTTCTATAACCACTGACTAATTAAATATAAATCACAGATTATATATAATGTGAATGAATAATTTGAGACAAATGACAGACACAAAAAAGGGAGGAGGTTCGATTCGATTATATGTTTTTATTTATGTTTTTACTCGTTTACTCGGCCAAAAACAAACCGATTTTGACAGTTCTTATTTAGAAAGATAGGTTATGATTCCAAGGTTGCCCCATGCTTTATCATAATTCGACTAGTGCTTTTTGAATTATACTGAATAGTGTTTACATTTTTCACGTATTTTTCGTCTCCATAAGTGAAAATTTATGCAGTATATATTAATTACAACTCAAAACCTACTTATAGGATGTAGATAAAATGTATGCGGGATTATCGCGAATTCACTTGCCATTTTTACCAATCTCTTTTGAAATAATTGCAGTCGTTTTTTGCAGTTTCAATGTGCTTAATTATTATGATATGCTTATTTGGACTTTAAACTTAAAACATGTGATAATGTTTAGGTGTTACACTTTGGTTATTAAGAGCAAAGTTTATCAGACTATCTGTAAGGTTAATTACTGCAAAAATAGTCCAGAAACCTATCAACCATTGAGATAACAACTGTGACGTTAAAAACGACAAACAGCAAATCCGACACAAAAATAAGAACGGATTGCATAACACTAAGATCGCCATATTCGGGATTTCTTTACGGAATCCCGTTTCGTTTTATATTTTAGTTTGTAATTATGTTCTTTTTTAATTAATTTTTTTTTAAGTTAATTTGCCCGTTTCTGGGGCCGGCTAAGACCTTTAGGCCATGCTGCCACGTCTTCCGTAATAATAAATTCTATTTCATATTAAATTTTTAAATTCATTTCTTCAGTTTCTTAACATATTGTCTTCCCTTTTTAAAAGTCATTTCCTTCACTAAGACAAAGCTTATTTGAGTCCTTCAATACGTCTTTAGTTTTAATTTCTTGAAGTTTACATATTATGTTTCTCCGTTAATTTGTTTTATAGTACGTCACATCCTTGAATTATGATTTTCACACAAATTATAAAACTAAAATTCTGAACACCAAAATCATCTTCTTTCATGTTGGCGCCAAAACTTCTACGACAGTGCAAAAAGTATTTTTAATATTCTTTTTTTAACTCTATATTTTATACTAGTCTTATATTATGTAATAAACCCATATCTTAATATTTCATGTCTTTTTCTAGTTTCGTCTTAAAATTTCTTTCTTGTTCAGGCCCCTGCCTCTTCTGTCGTGATAAAACTCTACAATGTCTTTCACTAGTATAGTTTATTTACTAAATAACATTTACACACAACTAAGTAATATTTACACTTTAATTAATTTACAAATTATACATTTTTACATTATATTACACATTTTTAGCTTAAAGATTGGAGGGAACCCTCGAAAGCGCGCCTTCCTCCTCCGACCGTTCCCGCCAACCCCTGTTTTTTTTTTATTTATTTGACATATTTTTTTATTAGATTGAAATATTTTTTGACATTCTGTATCCAATGACATTGAAATTTAAATTATGACATTTTATGATTGTGTAATTATTATTTTTTTATTTGATAATATAGTGTTTTAAAATGTAGCAAATATTAAATATTAAGTTTTAAGACTTTCAAAAAATGTACAAATAAACTCATTTTGAATAAAAATATAAAAAAAAATTTGAAACAACATGTCACCCATTACAGATAATTCCACTAACTCCGTACGGAAAAAATACGGATGTTTGTGACGTCCATAAATTTCGAAAAATTTGAAGTTATTTCGAAATAGGTTTCGTAATAAAATTCCTAACGTACCTATGTGGCGGGCCTAAACATTGCATCTCAGTATAGGACAACATCCTTACGGATGTATCGACCTTATAACTCGCTAGGAGAATGTACCTTCTCGCTCGTATCCTGAAAGGATAGGCAGAGGTACCACAAAGGCAGCCACGACTAGCTGAAGATACTCCACAATGTGATAAGTAACAAACATTTCGTCAACCGAGCACATATCTAATTCTGGACACCATTGTTTTGATTACAAAATTAAAAATAAAACCTTTTTTGAGTTGTCCAACCCACGAAGCATATCAACGCCTACACCGCACCATTAGACCACAGAGGCGGTAACCAATTTTTTTTAATAACCCCGACAAAACCTGCTTTGTAGTTTACATCCATCACGTCAACGTTTATCGAAATTTGTCCATCCGTTCAAAAGTTACGATGCCACAGACACACACAGACACGTCAAACTTATAACACCCCTCTTTTCCCGTTGGGGGTTAATAAGCAGCTCGTAACACACCCCTCAAGGTCTAATAAGACAAGTATCACCCTAAATTACGTAAACAAAAAACAACGGTAATCTCAAGTTACCTGTGATATAACCGCTTTTATCTCAACAAAAAGGTCACAAAGCCCCTGAATGGGTAAAGGACTACTTATCTCAAAAAAGGACGAGTCGGGGATGATTTCAGTGATATCCAGCGACAGAGGAGGCCGGATAAACCCTCTTTCACGGGCCTACTTGAGATTTTGTATCCCAAATATTCTTAGCAAAAGATTACATTTCATGACACTTTTTCTACTTCATGTTCATGTTGTGTGGTGCAACTTTATTTGAAAAGGGTTAGAAAAATCGGAGTTTGACGAAACATGCTTTTTTAACCAACTTAGAAAAAGAATGAGGTTACATGTTCAACTTCTACATTTTTTAACGTATGCTAATTAATTTTTCCGTCGTTTCTGAACAGACTTTAATCTTTTTGAGAGCGTAGCTCTGAGACGGTCTCATTGCCACCAAGTCTTGATCAGGTCCTGGAACGTCAGGGAAAACAAGGAAAATACGTAATTTTAGTATACCTAAATAAGTTAGGTACTTATTAAAATCGAAGTCGGGTTTTTTTGCAGTTTTAGTGCGCTTAAATTATTGTATGAATAATACATACATAACATTATAAAACATATTTCCAGTGTTATGGCGAGTGAATACAAATTAAGATAGATAAGGTTTAATTAAATAAGCATATTATCATTACTTAAAAACAAAAACCAAACTGCACTTGTTTACTTCTCTATGCCATAAAAAGTCGTTTTTACAGCATTTGCAGCCACCATTTCAATACAATTGTTGCATGAAAAGCAAACAATAAAGGTGTAGTGTCACCTTAAATCTCGAGCAACCTCACCCTGACGCTTAAAAGCAATATTATTCCAATAATATTTCGCTAAAAGACGACATTATTGAACGCACAATAAATTCGCGGTTAGATTTAGGCATTTAGTAGAATTGAAATAATATTGCTTTAAAGCGTCACTGTAAAGCTAGGGTTACCATATATTGTCCTGAGATTTCAGGATTTTTGGTCTCTTATGATTGCTGTCGGAATTCAGATTCACAAACTTCAGAAATAATATTTGTGGATTTTCAACACATTACAATATTTGCATTTGAAACGTCAAAGATTTCGTTTATTTACTATTTACTCTACATACATACAAGTCAAGCTAAGTGTCTAAAAATGAAGACATAATTCTTTACTGAGTTGAAATTCTCACACTGCAAAATATCTTAAAATGATTGAATGCAAATCGGGCATTTTCTCCATACTTTTGATTTTTTCATATGGTATCCCTACCTTGACCTTGGTATAGGGGTTCTTAATTGTATCAACTTACTTGTGATATTGGGCTTGTAAGAAATTAAATTCTTCTTTAATCCTATCACAAGATTCGCCAACCGTGAATTTGATTGGCTGTCCCGTAGGCGGAGGACCCTGCAACAAAAATAAATAAAGTAAAAAAAAATCCAAAAATCATTTTGTGCTAAAACAGCGATGGCTATGCTTATGGTAAGAAGCAAACAATGGCCTATAGAAACCTTTATTATAGGTGCATCGTTACTTGTGACCGGGTATTAATTATAATGAGTAGCTAAGTCTACCGGCTACCCTACCCACCAGCCACTATTGTTATAGCGGCTATAATTATACTATTAGTAATGACCGGTTTATTTATATGTTTGGTTGTTACATTTATGTTATAAAATAAAATAAAAAGATATGTGTGCTTGGTTAAACTTATCCCACTGAGTAAGATATATAGATTACACATTTCTTAAATTTTTTAATTGGAAGTTCTTTCATATAATAGGCAAGTTTATTGTAGAATTGTATACATTGGCCGATGAAAGAATGGCTTACTCTGTGGAGACGAGGCACATGCACAGCAAGATTATTTTTATTTCTTGTATTGACACAGTGTATATCAGAATTTCTTTTAAATGAACTTGAATTTCTGTGAACATACATTAAATTTTCAAAGATACACTGGGATGCTACAGTTAGAATTTTGATTTCTTTGAACTTTTCTCTTAGGGAAACTCTTGGGCCTAGGTTATAAATTGCCCTTATGGCTCTCTTTTGTAATATAAATATGGTATTTACTTCATCAGGGCTCCCCCAGAGAAGAATTCCATGATGCTGTGAAATAACTAAAATAAACCATCCTAGCGCAAAAGCAGCAGCCGCGAGAATCAAATATTGCCCACTCCAACGGTGACAAACAAAAAAGTCGAAATGGGCGGCGTAATATTCGTCGGTAGCGTATGTTTCCACTAATGACCACATGATTAAAGTGTTGTGTATGAATTATAACTTCATTCTACGATATCAGTTTTGAATTATCGTGAAGCGTAATCGTGACCACTGGTAACATTACTTGCATTGCAACAAGGGTTGCCAACCGTCCCGCGATTTGCAGGACGACCGGTTTCTGAGGCCTTCAACGTTATGTCGCTTAAGGTGTGTGTAGGATTCTAGATATCTCGCTTTTATATAGTTTTCGCATATCGCATATAGTTTCAAACTTGAAAATAATAAACGATAACGATTTAATTAGATGTATTACAAATACTTAAACTTGCTAAACCTCAAGAGAAATACTGTTTTTTAATAAACTGCAATTACACTTTGAGTTATAGTCTATATTTTTAGTAAATTTCAGCTATTGTTATGTAAAGTACTACTATTTAAATTATGCGATTCAGCTTTACACTTTTTACACTTTATACTTTTATTTTTAAATGCTACCTAATCTAAATTTAAGCGAAATGATTAAATTATATAACAACAACTCTATACAGATATCTTTAAAATACATTCGGATTTCCGAAGCCTGACGAATATAGCCGAAGCGCTTAATTTAAGTAGTACTACTATAATTCAACTTTTATTTTACTTCTCATTCAGATGTATTGAACAATTTACGTTTATTTCATTCTATACAAAATTGTCGGATCCCACTTTTGAAGCCCTTATCCCGCATTTGAAATCTTTATGTCCGTCATTATTTTGTTATCCTGATTGATATTATGTCATCATATACACCTAACTCCAAAAAAATTAAATCAACCTTCAATTTATGTTCTCTACACAGTGTGTGTGTGTGTGTATTTGTGTGTGTGAGTGTGTCTGTGTATGTGTGTGTACAATTAAAACAAATAAAATTATTAGTACTAATAGTTTCAAAGAAAATCAGTAGTAAGTTGATAAACACATACATATATCAAAATTGTAAAAAACTATTTATTCCACAGCAATTTAACAAAAAGATTTATATAACAATTTGCAAAGCCGAAAAACTTGTTTGCATGTTAATGTTGGCAGAGATATATTTATAGTTCATCAATCTCAGACTGACACAAAAACATTCCTATCACGGAACAAAAATTACACGCCGCCCAAATTACCATTATACAAATTATCCTTTAATGACCATAATTTGGTGTGAGCTCCGATTAAAAAACGAAACTTAACACAGAAAAGAAAAAACACGCGAGCACTGAATAATAAAAAAAGACTAGCTTCATAATAAGAAGCGGGAAAATAAAAATAAAGCGAGGGACACAACACACGGTCGCCGGGAGGCCGGGCGGCAAAAAATAAATAACAGTCGCCCGCCGGCGCGCGATGAACAAACGGACTTTAAAAATAATAAAAGGAGCGTAAATAAAAGCGTAAAAGGAACTGGCGCGGCGTGTAGACGTTGTAAATGGATCTGCGGACAATCGAGCTCGAGAAAAATGCGGTTGGGAATTTAGTGAACGCAACTACCAAACGGATAGACTTGCGGTCGCGCGTTTAATTCCCACTAGTGTCTCGTGATAGCGATCGTACTTAAAAGGATCGTATGGCAAAGACGTTTACGAATGTTTAAGCGTTTTGCTTTTTCAACTACACCACGTCTAATCTTTACAACCAGTGCCTTATTCTATTAGTTTTATGTAAGCGGACCATTACAGGATAGGTTTTGCTGTCAGTTTTACCACAGTCATCAAATTGACAGACCCACCTACCTAGTGAATATGGCGGTAGCTGACATTTATATGCATAAATTTTATTAACCATCATTCATACGTAAGCCAGTGACTATGGGAAAATTTACAGCGAAATCTATTGTATAACGACCCACTAAATTTTGTTATATGTTTGAAGTTTTGTTGTATTAAAATAAACTTATTTATCGACTGGTTGATCTTATAAGAATCGAATTTAGATAATGTTATTGATTTACAGTGGCTAGGGTTGGTAAAAAATATTTTCAACCGCATTTTATTTATATTTTAATAAACAGATAATAATCATATTCATTAACGACATTTTCATCTTAAAGTCATATTGTAGTAGTTATTGTAATTTATTTTAACTATAAATTAGACAACAATTGATATATATCATAACACAATGTCAATACGAATACAACAGTTTCACTAAATAATGTAATACTTGTAGGTGACCACAGTGCAAATTTTATTGCACTATAAAATCTATTATCGTAAATCATAAGCTGCATTTGCAGTTGAGTATAATGGCTTACCGGTTTCTATTGACGCATAACGTGTAATATCAAGTTGCAATGCTTGGTTCTAATATTAAGTAGATAGCTTTTCATTAAAACGTATTTGATACAATGACTGACTTCTTTATTGTGCAATGTTTGTACTGCTAAACTGTCAGCAATAAAGAAAGGATAGCTCTAAGACGACGTACGCTATCATGACGTAAATTATTTTATTTTACCATATAATAAACCTATAATATCATTACCGCCGACTTTGATACGATACATAGCATATGGTAATATTTCATAAGAACAGAACATGAAATAATATGTAAGGTATAACCATTAAATACGATAGCATTAGCATTAAAATATAAATTATTGTCTATATTCTATATTATACAAACTTAATATATCCCCACGAACATTTATTAAAAACTGATATTAATTTTATCATATCAATAAAGCCATTATAATTTTAGTATTTATCATCACCAACAAAATCATAAACTTATAAAACCTTATAAACACGACAGCCAGTCGACTTAAAAAATAACAACGGTGAAATTGAATTCATTTATTTATCGTATTCAGTATGCACCTGTCTTACACGTCGCCCCCGCGTTGTGGACGCACCTTAATAGCTGACATTTTATGTTCTCAATAAATTGCGGGTGTTTCAATTATTTGTTTTATCCAACTTTATCTCACTTATCAGATTCCTAATGCGATTGGTTGGTGTTATTTTTGTTTCACGCACTGTTTTTAATGATATGCAATGTTTGCTTACTTTGTGCTTTATCAATGGTAGCTTTTTATATTTGGGGTGTCGATTTTTTTAATAAAATTTTAGACTATGTTTGAACTAATGGGTTTATTCATATTAATATCTCTGTGGTCTAGCGGTTCAGTTGTTGGACTTGCAGTCAAGGTCCCGGGTTCGATTCCTGGGTCGGGCAACAAAAAGAAAATTGGGTTTTTCCATTTTTCTAATAAAATGAACGTTGCTCGGGATTGGATATATGTGCCCGGTTGGCAATAGGCTTGCCACCTATCACATTATGGGACTGAGTGTCTTCGGCTAGTCGTAGGTGCCCTGGTTGTGTCTCTGCCTATCTCTTCGCGGATATGGGCGTGAATATATTTTTCTTACTTTTTATATATCAAATTTAATTGACTTCGGTTCAACGGATTAGATGTGAATGCGTAGGAGACAACCAGATTCTAGTATTTGTAATATTAGTATGGATAGTATGAATGGGCAATCCTATCCTATTAATATTATAAATGCGAAAGTTTGTATGTATGGATGTATGGATGTTTGTTACTCTTTCACGACCGAATGGCTGAACGGATTTGTCTGAAATTTGGGACACGAATAGATCGTGAATTGGATTAACATATAGGCTACTTTTTATCTCATTCACACAATGGGTTCCTGTGAAAACGCGGGCGAAGCCGCGGGCAACAGCTAGTTAATATTATAAATGCGAAAGTTTGTAAGTATGTATGTATGGATGTTTGTTACTCTTTCACGCTCGAATGGCTGAACGGATTTGTCTAAAATTTGGAACCCATATAGATTGTGACCTGGATTAACATATAGGCTATTTTTAATCCCGATCGCACACCGGGTTTCTGTGAAAACGCGGGCGAAGCCGCAGGTAGCAGCTAGTATCAAATATTCGTCTTCAACTTTTGAAAATCAAAAACCAAGACTTGACTGGACCCAGAAGCCGCTGACGATGACGAACCAACACTAAAAACTGAGACTGGCTATTTATCTCTATTGCTCGTTACTACAGATGGATTCAGGAATATTAGTCCAAAAAACAGAGTCCTAGTACTGTACCTGTGCCTGTACTGTAACGTCTTGAAGTATCGAGTATATTAAGTATGCGACTCCTTTTATTAGTATCGTGATTACAATAATGTGAATTTGCATTGACACTTTGTAGTGCTTTGTATTATGAACGAGACAGTTAAAGACAAGTATTTACATTGGTTTTGTTTTATTAGATTTTTAAAAAATGAGGTAAAGCTATCAAATTATTTGCTTAAAGATTTGTAAAGAAACAACTTGCTGTTTAAGATCCCCCATCTTGAAAAAATGTTCTCATATTTAACACGTACTTCGCAAACACATTATCATGTCAGATATTGAGGAACTTGTCCAAAATCTGTGACAAACACATATTAAGTTTTCGAAAAAAACTAGGTTATTCTAGGTACTACAATATTCAATCTTTGTTGTTTCAAAATACTTGACAGATTTTTTACCAAGTACTTAAAATACTAGGTAATGCGGACAATATATTATGGAGTCAGAAATATTACAAATAAAATGTCATCACGTGTTAGTATTTATAAAATAAATCCTAAAGTTTATTTTGATATTATCAATGAAAAAACCCTTATTATCTGCAATACCTTTAATTTGATCTCAGCGCCTCAATTAAAACCGTTTACAAAGAAATGAAAATAATTCACAACAATAATAGGCTGCGTAAAGGTTCCCCTAAAAGATTCCTATAAATTATCGTCGAAAAGTTCAAATTAAAATACAATGAATAGTTTTTGAGTGGCAGTATTGTGTGGAGGGCCGGATGAAAGGCCCGCATCCAATGGCGACCACTCACAAAAACAAAACTAAACAGAATGCGTTTAAACGGATATAAAAAGAAATACGTGTTCTTATTTCAAATTATTGAATAAGTCTGTCTACCAACGTCTACCTGTTCACTTCGAACTTCTTTTGTTGGAATTTAAATTTCGAATGAGAATCAGCGTGTAGGAATTTGAGAACAGATTAAAATTACATTTGTGCTTTGATTAACATAATTCAAACTTTGCTTTAGACTTTCATTTATTTAAAACGATCGTGCCGATCTCTTGGTTATTGCAAAACTATATTTATATTATAATTTATAGGTAGCTGTGTGCATTTTCAACCGACGAAAAAAGGAGGAGGTTCTCAATTCGACGATTATTCCGGTGTTTGTGGACGGATTTTCAAAATTGTTTTTTTAATTGAAAGCCTATACTACCGCGGTGGTCCCATTATAATTTGGTCCAGGTCTACATCAGCGTTCATGAGAAAACCACATATGTTCCAAATTTGAAGTCGGTTTTTTGTAGTTTTACCGCGTTTAATTTTTTAAAATAAAGTATTTTAGTATGTGTTACCTAGCACTAAAAAATCTAAAGCCAACCCACGTTTGACCATACAACTTTTATTAAGTTATTTTTCGTTAAATCATATTTTATAAACTGTTTAGATTTAATCGATCAATCGATTGTTTGTAAGAACTGGTGTAGCAACTAATTGTTGTATGGTAATTACGTAGGTAGGAATTAAAAAAGTTAATTAATTAACCCCCAGCGTACTGATTGCAACCGATTTAAGAGTATTTAAAAAAGAACTATAATATTTAGAAAACAAATAGAAGTGATATTTCTAATATATTTAAGTCACCTTAATTAGGAATTTATTTATATCTTCGACGACTAACGCCCTCAGTATCCCGCTTTGTGGACGACACGAATTGTCTTTTTGTGATCAGTATCTGTTAAGTATCCATTTAGGCATCTATTTTTATTTCTTGTAGTCATTCGTCTAAACGTATGTTACAAGACTGTGTTTTATGATAGCAGTTTCTCGCGCCTCTGCGCTCCTAGTCTGTAAATTTATTTATACTGTATTAATTTTGATAGAACATTCTCCATCGCACTTCTGACCAAAGTAACAGGTGTTCAATTTTTATTTAAAGCAATTTCAAAGTTCTTACAACAAACAAATGTTGTCATTTATAATATGTCTAGAATCTAGATGTCACTTTTTTATAGCTTTCTAACCAAGAAATTCGTTTTTTCTTTTGCTTTCAATTGCTTACAAAAGAAATATTTGATTAATATCAGTTTTAATACAGAAGCGTAAAAATATTAGGAAGTAAAACGCCAACTGTTTACCAATTTAATTAACTGCTTCTACAAAAAGAAAAAATAGATCGGTGTCAAGTGTTTTATACTAATTTGAGATGCCAGCTCGGATATCGTACACAAGTTCAGCAGCTCTGTAAACAACTAAACACCATTCGCACTTACAAACCAAACAGCCATAGACAAATATTTAAACGCAGAGATTGACTTGGAAAAGTTATCGCCAAACAATACTACATCCCAAGCTATTTCACACTCAATATCAATTATCATAGAGCCTATAAATACTTGAAGTAAGCGCTCGTTGCGGCGTTTTGGTTTTGAGTCAAGAGGCTAGTAAAACTAATATGGTAGCGCGGGGAACTGAAAGCTGATTTTACTTTCCGAGAAGTAACGTTGGTCGCGTCTAAAGCGTACGGTGACAAATACATTTAATGGATCGTTTGACATTTCTAAGAACAATCTTTGTAGCCGATATGAAAGTGAGAAGACAATAAATGATTATTCAGGCTTTCTTGTCTTTTTAACTTGAAATGGACAAAAAAAGGAGAATATTTTAAATTTAATAACCATAATTCAAAACTTAAGACGTAATTTCGCGGCAGACGGAGTTTTTTTTTTTTATTTTGAAGTCTACAAATTTATTTCCTTGTGGGTTCTGTGACTGTGGTAAGGAAAGTCGCTTATGAATACTAGAAAATATAATATAATTCAGGAAGTAATTATTTCACACAGAACATACATGTGTTTTTAGGAGTCTTTTCTTTCTTTAGGTTTTGGCCTTCACGTTAGTATTTAGCCATTAGTCAAGTAGTAATTTGCATCAAAATTTATATAAATTTTAATTTATTTTAATTTGTCATCAGTCATAAGTCGTCAGTAAGTCATGTCAGACTCTTGGGTAAAACGGTGGCCTTTTTACACAAGCTCATGTAATGAGTTTTGGCGGCAACGAGGAAATATACGATACGCTAATTTCTTCATGATTATTTCATTTGTGCACTTTCACTGAACAAAATGCCACCAAAATTGACTAATTTCACTCAATATTAACACGAATTTCAATAATTATGAAAAAACTTCGACCATCTTTTCTCTCGATGGCGCCAAAACTCATGAGTAGGTTGAATTTAAATTATGTTAATAGATTGGTTATGTTTAATACGGACTTTATTTTTTTAACAGCGCTGCATTTAAATCAAAGGCACACTGGATTTCCGAATTCTTACTAAATCCTTTATACTTATTAAGCTTCGTTTACACAAGTAAGAAAACAATATTAAGTAATGCCTATTTACCCTTCGTTCTTGGTAACCACTAGGTACCGTCTTTTAATTCTTCCTAAATAAAACATGAGTAGGTATCTTAAGAGCCTATCGCCGAATAGTTAGGCAGATATACGACCACGACACTTACGATTAGCCTAATATATTTACTTAGTCTCACAATGTAATAGGTGACAAGCCTATTGACGCATCGACTCCCATCTCGACGATTCCCATCTCGGTCGAAAAACGTCTATTTCAGAGACCATTACCAGATTGTTTTTTACAATACTAAGATGGAACAGTGTGGACCATCTAATACAATTTTCGCAACTCACGAAAGCGAGCGGGCTTTACTACAATAAATCAAAAGCTTTAGATAATATAATAATAACTTAATTGCGCATTTTTTATCGTAATCACACCGTTTTACTCTCATGAACACGTTGACACTACGTATAAATATGCGTTTAACACGTGGTCTGTGGTCTAGCTGTTCAGTTGTTGGACTTGACTGCATGAGGTCCCGGGTTCGAATCCCGGGTCGGCCAACACAAAGTAAATTGGATTTTTTCAATTTTCTAATAAAAAA
>NJDC01001875.1:91514-103541 GCA_002245475.1 Calephelis virginiensis | reverse complement strand
TTTAAAATACGCTATTTTTTGTATACTCTTGGAGTACCTGAACAAAAATTACTAACCGGACCTTTCATACTCAACTTGCTCAAAAATAAGAATTCAAAAAATAATTGCAGTTTCGTATTTAAAACAGGTATAGGTTATAGATATATACTCGTATATATCTATATAACCTATCACTGTTTTGTATCAAAATTTATTCATCCAGAGATTGTAAATATTATATCGTCAAAGAGGGAGGCACCGAGCAAGTGTGTGCGATTATTTTACCATCTTGCAACTCTATTACAGTTTACTTTTGACCCATTTTTCCCAATGTTTGATGGAACTTCAACTACCTATTGCATTTATATTCATTAAAGAAGTTTCCTTCAAACATCATCAAGTTAACAAAGCTCTGATACTTTTTTTTGTTGAATGGATTGGTTTCATGACTTACCTATGTGACCTCATTACATTGCAAATTAGCAGATGTTAGTTTTTAAATTGAAATGTTCACGAGCAATCCGTTCACTGCTATCAGAAATACATTAGTCGCGACACGACCATTAGATTGCTTCTATAAAGAACGCTCAGTGGCTTCTTTTATTATGATGTAAAAAAATGTCTTAACTATCATCTTCGAGTTGGCACACAAATAATACATCATCTGTTAATGTACAACCCACATATCAAACATACTAAGTTCATTGGACATCATACTTGGTATAGGTACTTACACCACAGAATAATATGTACTATTGTACTTACACTTAAACGTAAATTAAGTAGGTACTTGGTAGGTACTATAATGTAGATTTAAAAAATAATCATGTGGTACACAAAACAGACTTTTATGTAGATCTACAATGAAAGTTTAAGGTTATTAAGTGTAACACCTTAATTTAACACTTAAAGTTTGTTTAATTTCGAGTTATGCCACATTAAAAACCTACTTAGGTTAGTAGGCTTAGGTATGTATCTCGATAGTACCTACTAGAGATACCTAGACCATTTGGTAGTTTGTACACAAATAAACATAACAGGATAACATAGAATTTACACATAAAGGACTATGCTCTTAGTAGATAACACGTTTTTTAAAGTTGAACAAGTATTCAGGTAGGTAGGTACTTGTACTCGTATTAGGCAAACTTACAAATGTATTGAGAAGAAGACGAACAATTGAAACATAATTTAGCTTAACATAGAATAAAAGAACCTATAAATTAACGAGCAACCTTTTCAAATACTTTTAAGGGTAAATAAGTGAAATACCTACTAGGTAGACGATTTTAAATAGGAGTAAAGTATTTTATACCTAGTATTTTATACCTAGTATTTTCTTCCAGTTACGTATGAGTAATTACGGGTGTATTATAATAGGTATATTATCAAATGAGATGTTTTGCTTTGATAAACATTACAGTTAAGTTGGTTTACAGTCAATTTCACGGGTAATTGAGTGTGACTGACGCGAACGTTCCGTCGGACCCCGGTCCCAACGGGGGGTATTCGCTTCGTTCTTGTATTTTTTATCATAAGCTTAACAAAGGGAATTGAATTCAAACATGTAAGGGATGAAATACAATTCATAGAATTCCATCCTATTATTATTGAACATTTCATAGAATGCTCACCAATTATACGAAAGTTTCTTTTTTCGAAGTTTTTGTTAATGAGTTAAAAGCAATTTTAAAATAATATTATATCATGTTTGTTTAACTGTCACTTGATATAGACCCCGGCATTATAGGTAGGTACAATAAGATGCCTACACTATTTTACCTGATTGTTTATTCTGTGTAAATTGTGTGTCGTTTTTTTATCCAATAAAATATTTTGCACACAAGTTACTGAAGATCATAAGCTTATTTGTACCACTCCATGAAATATAACGTAGCTAGTCATTATTTAAAAGCAGTTTATGCAACGGGTACCTAGTCATGACATACAAAAGAGAGGTGCAAACTGAATAAAAACCTTCCTCTAATAAGTTATCAAGCTGGTGGTAACAGGAGCACGAATCCTTAGTGCCATGCAGAACAATTTGTTTAGTACGGTATGTTTACTAAAACAAGTGAGCAAGAATTCCAAAACTGCTTCAAGATAAGTTGATGTTATTAGTAGTGTGATGTAAGAACCTAAATCTATCATGAGATAATGGGTTATGTCTTACAGGATGCCTGGCGGCCGCCACGGCAGCGGCGGCTGCGGCCGCATTCATAGCTCCCGCACTAGGATACATCCCCACGTCAAACACACGCGGACATCGTCTGCAACACTAGAAGAAAACACACCACCACTGCACTTAGCCACAACACTAGACAACTACGCGGTCAGTCACACGCGATACGTCAATAAAAATAACACAACACACAACCTGTTCACTCGAACGTTACTAACGAACTAACGTAAGCGGAGGGGGGCGCCCCGTCTCCCGCCTCATCCTACCCCTCCGACCACCCTTCGCATGCCGCTGCCATACATATTTTCTCCACTCGAATTTTTCGTCGACTATCTTCATGTTTGAGGAATACTTAGGCGAATCGGAGATATACGCTCTAATAGATACGTATTATTTGAGGATTTTCTAGAGACTTGGAAAGGGAGATGGGGTGTCGTATGGTTGTAACTGTTTCACAAACTGACATAGCTTGTTCGAAGTATTTTTATTAGAGGGAATGTATGTTTTGATTATTATAGGTATTATGCCTGTCCATAGGTTTATGCTGGGGACTTCATTACAATAGTGCGGTCTACATACTGTCCGCAACAACATACGTACTAGGTACTGAATAACATTAATCAGTACCTAGGTAGGTATGTACTACATAGTATGTAGGTACTCGTTACCTGAAGTAGTACTGAACAGATATAGATACCTAATACGGTGACATTTCTCCACTGAGCAGTAGGTTGGTACTTATCCCGATTCAAGATAGCGCAATAACTTGGTACCAAATTCCAATGTAAGCAATGAAACTCACAGGTAGGTAATGTGCTATATTGGTAATATAATCAGGTGGAACATATATCAGGATATTCATACCTACTAAAGAACATTTGTTCGTGTTCATGGCTACTAGGTTCAAAAAGGAAAGGTCTAGCTGGTTTAGTAAGGTTAAATTCTTGGGTAAAGCCGAATGAATAAATATGTCAATTGTCAAATAAGAACATGTGTAAATACTGGGCCACGAGGATGTCATTAAAATTATAAAAAATCTACATACTTACCTAGTAGCTAAAAAGTCCACAAAAATAAAAAAAGTTACACAAGTTAAATGTTTAGCAACTAGCTAGATAGGCATCTCCTTTTTTTGAAATTAGTTAGATACCTACCTATAATTATCTAATATGTACCTACCTATGTTTCAAAGAAATAGCTATGTAGTATGTACCTATTACATAATATTTATACAATTTAGTTTAAAATCGTTAAACAAATATAACATGTGAGCAGAAAATTATTAACTACTGTTTTTATAATTTTTATTATATTATATTTATGTATTCGCATGCTGCAAACTAATTTAGGATTTAATTAAGAATAATAATAAAATAAAGTCAGTTTAAATAGTAAAGTGTAATTAAAGAAAAAAAGACTGGGGTATTATAAAAGACGTAATAGGTTTATTTATTAAGTTATGTATAATAATATTTTTGAAATAAGTAAATACGTTTAGAATAATAAAATTTAAGTAGGTATATTTTGTAAGAAATACGCAAACGTTCAAATCATTAACGAAAGCAATAAATTCTGCATGATCAATATTTAGACCTTTATAGTTATACAGTTTATGTTTTCTTATATTTCAGGAGTTAGAGGACGTCTCTTCAAGTTTGAGATTACAAGGTTGTATTATTTTAAACGCAGTAAAACTGCATGAAAACCAGTTCAATTTTAATAAGTATCTAAGTCATTGAGCTACACACAAATTAAGTACTTATTTCATCGTTTTCCTTGGGATTTCATGATCAGATCCAGACTTGGTGGAAATGTAAGTACACCACCTCGGAAGTACAAAGTGCCCAAATAGCTTAAAATCTGGAATTTAGAGAAGCATTTAAACGTCCTACTACGTATACATACATAGGTATCTTCACGTCAAGTCCCCCTGCAGCCAAGCCAAGTGAACGAACGGATTGATGTCGTAATTATTGTGTAGAGAAGTTAAAAGTAAATAATACTAGGTACAGAAACGGTACTGGGTATGGAAAAATAACACACAAATTAATATCGCAAAATATTAGGATACCCGTTCAGGATTCGTAACAGTTTTTAACCACTTGACTAACGAATGGCTTTTGTGTTAAGAATGCTTATCAACGCTTAAGTTTTCATCATGTTAACGTGGTACTTCACTATGCATGTTAATTGCATTACTGATAAAATGAATTGTAATAATTGAGTGGGTATTAGTAATACCGTTGATCAACATAATATTGTTTCTATATACCTAGGTATAAATCTGTATAAACCTTACTTTTGCTCGACGCCTAACATCCCGGTCTAAGGTTGGCAACGCACTATTACCACCTTCGGTGTCTCTAGGCGGCGTGAATTTCTTACCATCAGGAAATCCATCTGCTTGTTTGCCTTCCAATATCAAAAAATGAAAAAAAAAACAAAATAAAAAAATAAATGTAGGTAAATACGTACAATTATTCGGCGAATGAAAAAACATTTTTTTTAATTTACGTGTATTTGAAAATAAAATATTAATTGCAATAAATGTGTAACATAAGCTCTTGCGTTTTTGAATGTTATATTAAATATAAATATGAATTCATAAATTTTTTGAATTCAAGAATACTTTAATTTGAATTTCGAGACTTTTGGTTCAAATTTGGAAGCGGTATTCGAATTCCTCCAAATATAAGTTACTATTTGATAAAGTTCTAGTAAGTTTCTTACCATCAGGCAATCCGTTGTTTGTCTTCTCATAACATAAAATAAAAAAATATATACTGTAGTCTTCTTCTTTCTTTTTCTTTCTTTAAGTTTTGGCCTTCACGTTAGTATTTAGCCATAAGTCAAGTAGAAATTAGCATCAAATTTTATATCAATTTCAATTAATTTTAATTAGTCATCAGTCGTAAGTCGTCAATAAGTCATAATAATAATAATAATAATAATAAATTTTATTGTGCTTACTGTTATACAATTCATTCATCAGTCATGTCAGGCTCTTGGGAAAAGCGGTGGCCTTTTTACACAAGCTCATGTAACGAGATTTGGCGGCAACGAGGAAATATATGATACGCTAATTTCTTTATGATTATTTCATTTGTGCACTTTTAATGAACAAAATTGTACAAAATGCCACCAAAATTGACTAATTTCACTCAATATTAACACGAAATTCAATAATTATGAAAAAACTTCGACCATCTTTTCTCTCGATGGCGCCAAAACTCCTACTGTAGTCTTATTTCACTTTTAGATTATAACAACTTAAAACAACTAAAACATTTAATTATCGAATTGCGTATTCGAATTTTTGTTTTTTCAGCTGTTAAAAAGTAACATTGGTAATTCGAAGAACATTCTAGAACAAAAACAAATAACTGAAATGATCGCGCATATGGGGAAATGTAAGCAAACATGCCATTGGGTGATTTATTTATGGAATCGGTTGCGGGAAAAAGATATGCCCATCTAATAATCATGTGGATGGATTTATTTATTCATCCTTCTTTCTGACAGGCGGCCATCACGAATATGCTATTTAAAAGTAGTTAGTGATATAAAACGGAAACAGTATTGCTTCATACATTTTTATTTATTTAGAAAACTTCTCCTTTTCTCTTACGTATTTAACTTTAATAAAAAAAAAGTATCTTCACGCCCATATCCCCGAAGAGGTAGGCAGAGGTACAACCAAGGCACCCACGACTAGCCGAAGACACTAAGTCCCACAATGTGATAGGTGGCAAGCCTATCGCCAACCGGGCACATTTCCAATCCGGACCAACATTTTTTTTATTTCAAAAATTGGAAAAATCCAATTTTCTCTTTGTTGGCCGACCCGGGATTCGAACCCGGGACCGGGTATTTAACTTTAATATTTTTATGTATGTTAGGTACCTACTTGATTTGTATGATATTAGAGAAATGTTATTTTTAAGAGCATATTTCCGATGTCACCACAATTCGGATCTGAAAACGAAATCCCAGGGAACTTTTTTTTATACCTAGGTAATATAGGACTTTTTGTAGTAAATATCTCTAGACTAATAAAAAAAAATGAAGCAAATTATCGTGTAATGTGCAATGAACTAAACCAGAGTCCAGACCAAGAAATGCAGACATCTGTTAACAGATGTTCATTTTTTTTATGATATTGGAAGGCAAACAAGCAGACGGATTTCCTAATGGTAAGAAATTCACGCCACCTAGAGACACCAAAGTTGATACTCGTGCGTTGCCAACCTGAGGCCGGGATGTTAGGTCTCGAGCAAAAGTAAGTTTATCGGTTTCCTTACCTTCCAAACCGGAACACGTCATGACGTTATGGAGGCAGGAATAGGTAAGGCGGTGGTACCTTCCGGGTATACCAGGGTAATCCGGGTGAGTCGCTGCGAAACTCTACCACCTAGTCAGATGTCACGATGTTAGTGACGGTAAGCCAATGCTCGCCTTTTACGAGCTGCCTGGCAGGAAGGCAGATGGTCTATTCTGCAACAGAGCACAGACCACCGAACCGAGGAAAATCATATCATAATCATAATCATTTATCATACAAATGTCTGACCCTGACGGGAATCGAACCTAAGGCACGTGATTGGATATTAATATTGCATTCATATATGCCCGGTTCCTTTAATCAACGAAACGTAATCCGTAACTTTAACCATTCGTAGTTTGCTCACAAGTGAAAAGTAACGATGCGTAACTCACATTTTCAAAAAATGATCAGAGTTAACTGTTAAAAACGAGCAACTGTTGTTAGCAATTTTACTAATCGTACAAAATACTACCATCCGCAATCAAAACGACTCGTATCTAAAATATAGGAACTAGGCAATAGTCGATTTGAAGGATAGTTACTGCAGTAGGCAGTAAATTCTAAACAATTTGCAAAGCATCTAAGCGTACACGCCAACCCAGAAACAATACATATTTTATTATTATATTTTAGTCAACCGGTTTCACTATTTAACTATCATTAGGGCTGTAACAACTGAAACTGGAAAAAAACTTCAGTTGTTAGAGCCTTCACGATGCTTAAGTAGTGAAACCGGTTGGCTAAAATATAATAATAAAAAAAATGTTGTGGAAAGTACAAGTGAAGTTAATGATTTTTTTCTAAAATGGAATTCCACCAAGCACCGACGATAAGTACAGAAACTATATACGCCAACAATAACAATATTTGATATCTAGAAGTGATAATGTTTTTTCATATGGAAATTCGTCTGTTTCTTTGCCTCAAATTAAAAAATGTAGCTGGAGATAACTTAAAATGAATTTGTATACATAAATAAAGTAGCACTTCCAGGAGTAGGAAGACGGGAAGTAACGAACCCGGACAAAAACTCGGCGACGCTCGCTCATTTCCTTTTGTTTGGAGTGTATATTTTTTCTTTAAAGAAAATAAAGGTTCTACATTGTACTTGCTTTGCTTTGATCAACAATTAGGAATAGATTAAGTGTTATCATCCTTTTAGCGATATTTCCGCTATTCTGCTTTGTGATGAGTAATTTAATACTTTTACCGATCTAAGTATACTAATAGTTATATTTTTTGTTTGTTTGTTTAAAATGAATAGGCTTCGGAACTACTGGATCGATTTGAATTTTTTTTTCCATTTAGTAAATTGTTCCTGAGTGACATAGGCTTTGTTTCATCAAAATCGGTGCAGTAGAATCCAAGTTACGCAGGAGAAGCTGCGTGAAACTGCTAGTTTGTTAATAAACATTTACTAACATAAGAGGAAAAGTAGGTTGATAGTATACCTGAAGTGTACTCTTTGTTTTTAATGACATGGTTAAATTTTGCATTAAAGTAAAGTAAAGTATCTTCACGCCCATATCCCCGCAGAGATAGGCAGAGGCACAACCAGGACACCCACGACTAGCTGAAGATACTAAGTCCCACAATGTAATAGGTAGCAAGCCTATCGCCAACTGGCCACGTATCCTGTCCCGAACAACATTTTTTTTAATCAGAAAATTGGAAAACCCCAATTTTCTTTTTGTTGCCCGACCCGGGATTCGAACCCGGGACATCATGCAGTCAAGTCCAACAACTGAACCGCTAAACCACAGAAGCGAAAAACTTAAACCAGAAATTTAACCTATTATTTATAGGATTTTGAAAATATTAAAAAGATCACAGCCGTAAAAGCAAATCTCCTTCCATAGGTGTGACACGAATATAAGACCAAACAGTCTACGCGTTGAATAATATTTTTTGTCTAAAATGCAATCATAATTTGTGCAGACATATCAACACGCTAAGTATCGTGCGGGGTATGCAGAGAGTAGCGAATTTGAAATTCGCGATCCTTGCAGAGCTAGTGTCCTCCACATTTATTACTCTTTTCATACAAATATTTCGGAGACTCTTGACACCATAATACCCGATATTATCGGATAATACCCAAGCGACTTGGTCATGTCACACGTCCCCGGTACCTACGTCCATTCACATTCGCATTATATACCTACTTATCTACGTCTTTTGTAAATCAAACATATTTTAAGTCTTGTAAAAACAGAACATGTGCAGAAAAAAGCTTTTTTTTGTACCATATTATATATGTACTATACTTGTGTCGGACTGAGCTTTGTATATCATAAATACTGCTTGAAATGCTTGAAAAGCACTGCACTAATGCTAGGTGCTCTATTTTTAAACTGTAAAATAACTTACTTACTCTACCAAATGATACAAAATATTTGTTATCCTCAGTCGCATTTGTTTCGCCCAAAGCTCGATATGTCGGCCCCGCAGTGTAAGACTCAAGTCATTGAAAATATTTGTAAACATCCTATAATATATAAAACAAGAGGTTTCAGTTTTAATAAGTTCTGATTTAATAATATTTTTTAGATAAAATGAAAATAAATCATTTTCGGAATGTGTGTTTATTGCATTGGAAGACACATACAAACGAATATCCTGATGGTAAGAAATACACGTTGAGAAAGATACCAAAGAAGGTTATAGTGTCTTGCTAACCTGAGACCAGAGTTATAGAGTTCTAGTGTAAATTCACTGAGTAGGTAGGTACTATACCTACCTTTCAAACACAAAACTTGACAATACCGAATGTTGACGTTGACGCAGAATTAAGCGAATTATATGCTTGTGTTATGGGTGTAAGTCAAACATTTTAATACATAGAAATATTTGAATAGATACCAGAATAAATTTAATAAACACCCAGACCCGAAAATGCAGACACCTAAACGTTCATCACACAAATGCCTGCCCCCGTCGGCAATCGAACCCGAGCCTCGCGGTTAGTCAGGGTAGTTAGGCGTGTAAACTAGCCACTCGACCAACGAGGCAGTTAATAATAAATAAAAATTTGATAAGCAAAAGTAATTTTATTTCAATTTTATAAAAAAAATACAATCTCGGGAAATTTTAAACACAAAAATATGTAGTTTCACCTAAAATACTGCACCTAAACTAACTGTTTTCAAATTTAGACTTTGATTTTTAATCTAATAACTTGTGTCTATCAAAAATATATCAAGAACAAAGCGTCTTTGTGCTGTATTTTTGCTATAAAAGAACTCACTCTACCAGTTGATCGAAAATATTTGGCATCGCTGGTCGCAGTCGTTTCGCTCGGAGCCCAATATGTCGCCCCCACAGTGTGTGACACGAATCCTCGACAATGCAGCGGTAAATTTTATATCTTTTACCGTCTCTTAAGATGTTGTTTCGTTTTTATACTCGTTTGCTTTGTCTACCATTTTTATTACACCCCACAGAACTTCTCGATTTCAAGGTGATGTAAAAAAAGGCAACTTTAGAGTGACCAGCTCTTTGTCTAAAACGGGAATGGGATTTTGATTAGAATAATAAATAGATATAAAGTGTTTTTAATCAACTTGAAGTACTTTAAAACTAATTAGATACATAACTTAACACTTTGATAATGTAATTGCGGAAGATGTCTGTGTTAAATAAAACATAAGTGCATAAATTCATAATAAAATTAAATAAAAATACTTCAATTAAGATTAAACATCGTTTACCGTAAGCTTTTATCGTTTCCAAACATAGATAGTCAGGAGAAGAGACCGTAAAATAAACTTTCTGGCAATCAGGTGATGTATGTCATTGTATGTGTATGCAGTTATTTTACGCCCTATTATATACTTCCAACTTTACATTTAACTAACTGTAAAAATTATAGCATTTTCGACCGTCGGTGCTTGGTAAAACTTCCAAATATTCATATTTTTAAATGAGTTTGAGTTCTAGCCCTGATGATGCTGTCTGTCTGCTGTATGTCTGTAGGCTATTTGTAAAATAATAAATTACAAATGACACGTAAAACAGTACAAGTGGTTCTTCAATTAAAAATATGAATATCTGTTTTCTTTGTGAATATATTATTGATAATAATTTTCTGATAATAATAACCTTATATTCCCTAGACATAGGGTTTCCCACCCAGATACCTAATTTAAATAAAATAAAACTAAAATTTTATTTCGTCGCACAGTAATCTCTAAGAGTCACTTGCACGTTGCAAAATTATAATTTGCTAATGTTTGATAGTTTAATATATTATCAAAATTCAATGGCCCTAAGACAACCAGTTAGATTACAAAATATATTTTTGTTATAATTGCTCAATTCTAAAGACAAGTTACACTATTTCATAACACTCCACTCAAAAAGGTAAACGTCATTAGAGTCCCAGGTAACACCGAACAGCTACTTAACAAAAAAAAAATTGTCAAAAATAAAGCTTTTTTTTTTAAGTTCTCTCGGGACGCGGCGGTCATAATGAAAACAGGATCGTCGCGTCAAAAACCAGACGTGTTGTTACACTAGCTGTTCTCTGGGAATTATTGACCCACAAAATAAAGTTTATAGGTGTGTCCGTCGCTCCCGCAGGCTTTACAATGATAAACTGAAAGTGAGATACGGGCGATTATACAATCATTCCTTATTATCAAGTGTTATAGCGATTGTGGTGGTCTGAGGCCGCAGTACACATTGGCCAAAGATTTGGGACGAACGTGTAGGGGCCTCCTAGGCGGTATGATTATATTTTAAATAGTACCTATTCATCCCATTCGATATATCCAATAAGAAATAACTTTGTCAAAAGCTACAAATATGCACTTATATTAACTTCCACCGCCCAGGTGCAAATAGGTTATTTCTTTCTAGATTAAAAATATATATTATGTTATAGACAAATTGGGTACATAACATATGTATACAAGTTTATTTATAAAAATGAAGCGTAAAGTTTAATTTTTTAGCGATTACATCGATATCCTGTTATCTTAATTTTCTTCTATAAAAAAATATTTATGTAAAAATATTCAATGTATATATTCTTGTCCTAATGTAATTAATGTGTTATCACAAACAAACAAAAACTTGAATTTAAATATTTTCAGTTGAAACACAATACAAATATTTATCCTGTGTTTGTAATCTGTGCTATGATTATTAGTAGGTAAACGTGTCAAACCAAATCCATTTTCCTCATATATTTAAATGGGTTAGCAAAAGTATAAAACGAGGAAAATGGAATCAAAGACCGGGTTACTTCATTACGATGATATAAATACACGATTAATTGGTGAGCCAGTGGTCAACTGTACAAACCGATATCTCGCCCCACACAGAGCCACAGTTCGGCTACACAGACTATCAACTTTATACTTCCAAAATTTCGATTATTTTTTATCTATACTAGTATAGATAAAAAATACTCGAAACACATGTCACAGGGGAAACATAAAGCTTGGCGGCTGTGATTTTGGTTTCGCGGTTTTTGTAAATTTTAAAAAAATATTTAGAGGATCATTTTGTGGTATTGTATATGTGTAAATATTAATTT
>NJDC01001875.1:40836-58894 GCA_002245475.1 Calephelis virginiensis | reverse complement strand
GCATTCCGTGCCTTAGTGCTGTCGGCTACCGGACCCCGGCATGCCCTAATTTTATGATCTTCAACGTAATAGCTTAAACCTGGTATGCTTTATAGAAATTTATGTAGCTTAGTGAGTGTTTCCTTCTAGACGACTGGACCGATGTTGATGAAACTTTTTGTGTGTGTTCAAGGGAATCCGAGAATGGTTTAGATTCACAATTTGGTTTCCTGGAAAATGGTTTTTAACTAGTTTTTTAATAATAAGTGGTTGTTGATTTTGGAATCTTTCACATCGGATCCGACAGACGGCGCTACTGTCAAAGCATTAATGTCAAGCGATACCAGAGATTAGTATATATTGTCTTTGGCGATACGAAGTTTGCTGGGTCAGCTAGTTTATACATATATGTGTGAAAAATAAACTTAGTGTGTATTTGGTGGTGAAATGATTTAAAGAAGATCAATCGACACGCTGCTGCATGTCTAGATCTAAATGCATCGTTGCAGAACTACCACCTTGTAATCCAATTATCTACTTTAATAGAATAACGCAATTTTTTTAAACTGGCTGGTTGTACTAGAAATAAGATTAGAGCGTTCATTTAAAAAAAATACTAGTTTAATATATTGCCTTTTTGTACTTCGCGATAATGACAGGCACAAAGCTTATCTCCCTAATAAAAAAGTAGAAACGACCCCACAGTCTTATTTCCCCAACTGTCAGTCGCACCTGCCGGGATATAAATTATGATATTAAGGAGTCCCGGTAAAAGTTCGATAACTGTATATATCCGTGACAAAACAAACCATAGACTTCAATAACAGACGATGCCTATTCATTATATTTTACATTCTGCGGAACAATGTTATCCGTCAATGTGGCCATAACAGTATTGACCACAATGTGTGTCAACGTTTCATAAAGTCTCGTGAAAAAATGGTTTTTTCATTTAATTAAATACCAAGATCAATGTTCTAACTGAATGTCAACATTATTATATAATATCTATAGGTGGAACGGTCACAATGTACATTGTTATTTTTAGTAAGTAGTTCATGGATATTTTGGCTCTCTTTTTTCGGGTCCGCTAAGTAGAATAGACCATTTGCCTCTCTGCCCTGCAGCCCGTAAGAGAAGAGCTTTTGCCAAAAAGCTTACTTAAGGCAAGTGCCTTACCTATTCCGGTCCGGACAGTACCGTAGTTGACCCGTTAGACTTCCACGATTGGCCTTACACGCGGCCACAAGAAAATAACGCACCTGCAACATTTATGGTGTACGAGTATGTAGGCCACGGTTATTACGTCCTACAAGTCCTAGGTATATAGTACTATTCTAGTCATAATTAAATAAATTAAAAAATATTAAAGTGTGGATGAATTGTATCCATATAAGTGTGTGTAATTTAATAGGGATCAGATATTTTCTTTAAAAGTTATGATTTGCTGTCTCTACACAAAATATGTCAATGACTTCAGTTCTTGGCCGGCTCTATATCTTGCAGTTTTCTGTTTGATGCATTCATCGAAGTCCGCTAAGTTTACCAGTTTTCGGTCTACCTATTTAAGTGAGCATCATGTCGTGATTTCTTAGGGCAATATTATTTTAATAATCCAATGCAATTCGAGAAATTGACCATATTGGATACTTTATCCCTTTAGCGGATATCCCTATCCCTATTTCAGATAAATAATCTACCCTTCGTATAGTGAAAGTAAATATAAATCGACTGTAGTTTTTATGGCTCGTAAACAAGGAAATAAACGAAATTAGATTAATAACCGACTTAAAAAAACGAGGAGGTTCTCAATTCGGCCGGTATATTTTTTTATGTATGTACACCTATTTCTCCGAGATTTCTGAACCGATTTACGCAATTTTTCTTTTGTTTAATGCGGAATAGTTTCGAATTGGTCCCGTAAAAAATTTATTCAGGTAGATCCATTAGTTTTTATTATATGAGCATTTTTTATTTACTTTCACCTATCCCGATGTTTATTTTTATTAAATTAAGTTATATTAGCAATAAACTTTTTATTCAATAAAAATAACTACGGTAATAAAAACCGACTTCACACTAAAAAGTATAAAAAATGTATGAACGTAGTTATTTTTGTTCCACTAGCGAACGATGGGGTTATTATATACGCTAAAAACAAGTAACAAACATAATGTGCAACACTGGTTGCCCCGTTTACTAACAGAAGCGTTAGGTCATATACATTTACTGAAGGCTTTAAACAAGTTGATTTCCTGGCGTTTTTGTGTCGGATTGCTCGTAGAGGAATGTGAACCGCAAAAGTTTTACCTCTTTTGTTTTAGCTGACATTTTAAATGGTTTTCTGCGAATGAGGTTGAAGATAATTTGTTTGTTTACCTCGTTGGTCAAGTTATGTTAGTGACGGTATACTGTATAAAATCTTGGATTCAATCTCATTCTTGGAAACTTTAGTTTTTAGTTTGTGAAATTTAGATCAATGTATGAATGTATGAGGTTGCTTTGTAATCTTTATATATATAATTCTTGTGTTCGTGTGTTTGTCACTGAACTCCTCCAAGACGACTAGAGCGATTTTAATAAAAAAAATTGTGTGTGTTCAAGGGAATTCGAGAATGGCTTAGATTCACAATTTGGTTTCCTTGAAAATGTTTTTTAACTAGTTTTTTAATAATAAGTAGCTGTTGATTTTGGAATGTTTCACATCGGATCCGACAGACTGCGCTACTGTCAAAGCATTAATGTCAACCGATACGAAGTTTGCTGGGTGAGCTAGTATATTAAAATTTATATTAGCTCATGCTACCAAGGTTTTCACATCCGAATTTTTTGAACCTGCACAGATTTTCATGAAATTTTGACAGCATGTAGGGAATACCTGAAAAAGCAAAATCTACCCTATCCCGATGTGTGCTTTTTCCCTAGGGGTGAGTTCCACCCCAACTAGGAGGTGAATTTTTTTTGTGTGAAAATAACCAAGGAAATCGATAGAGGAACTAATTTTAAGCTAAAATTGTTCTTAGCATTTTCTTAAAAACTCAATAGTTTTAGAGTTATACGCAATTAAAAATTGACAAAAATGCTAAGAACAATTTTTGCTTAAAATTTGTTCCTCTATCAATTTCTGTGGTTATTTTTCACACAAAAAAAATTCACCTCCTAGTTAGTTTTTTTTCCTCCAGGCTACCAGGTCTATATAATGCTTTCGTAATTTATGAAGGTATGTGTAGAAAAAGACTTATCTCTGACTCTGTAACATTTTGTATAAATTAGTCATCTTTAATAAAATTTTTTATAAGATGAGACCAGGGAACACGTACACAACTCTCCTAATAACAGTAAAAGAATAAACATTACCTTCGATTAGTCTCCAATACCTGAGTGTTTGTATGATAAGGGTAATGAGTGTAGAGGAATCCAGACAGGTCTGCCAGGATCGTGAGACTTGGCACTCGACATTCTCTGCCTACCGCGTAAGGGACTTGCCGTGAAGATGTGTATGTATGTAGACACATTAACTTGTTTTTCCATAACGTAAAATAATGTCCATTTTTTTATTTGTTTATAAGCATTGCCCGTGACGAAAACAGATTTCATGTAGGTAACTATATGAAATCTGTTTATTCGTCTTATATTTTTAACCGACTCGATAAAGGAGGTTCTCAATTTGACTGTATATTTTTTGAATGTTTGTGAATGCTATTACCTGAACCGTTTTTGATTATTCTATTTTAATAAAGATCGAGGTGGAAGTCCCACAATGTGATGGGTGGCAAGCCTATCGCCAACCGGGCACATATCCAATCCGAATCAACGTTTTTTTTTATTATAAAATTGGAAAAACCCAATTTTCTTTTTGTTGCCCGACCCGGGATTCGAACCCGGGACCTCATACAGTCAAGTCCAACAACTGAACCGCTAGACCACAGAGGCGATTTGTACAATTTTACATACATACATACATATCTTCACGCCAAGTCCCTTACGGTACAATTTTGTTCAGTGAAAGTGCACAAGTGAAATATTATCATGAAGAAATTGGCGTATCGTGTGTTTCCTCGATGCCACCAAATCTCACTACATGAGCTTGAGTAATGAGACCACCGCTTTACCCAAGACCCTGACATGACTTATTGATGACTTATGTTATGACTAATTATAATTATTAAATCCCGAATTTGATGCAAATTTCTACTTGACTAATGTCAAAATACTAACGTAAATGTAAATAACTTATAGAAAGAAAGAAGAAGGACCAATTAGAAAACGTCTGGTCAATGTCTTTGGCAAACATTAAAATCCTTAAAGTTACGAGTTTAAAATTTGTAATTCTCATCATACAAACTCGCTATAAAATTTCTCCAAAGTCCACTTCTACTTAGTTTTAAGAAGACGGAGTACTTTGAAGTATCATTATAACTGCGAGTAATAAAAGTCGAGTTCTGAGACTGGCACGGCCAGACTGACGAGTTTTTAACTGCAAAAGATCACACGAGATCATATCACCTGTTTTTACAACATTGTTCTTTAATTTGATTAGCTTCTTTCGCTATAACACGAGTGTACTTTTATACTGTTCATAAAGATAATAATCGTTAGATTAGCCTTTCAAGATTTGTTTCTGGACCGCTTTTAAACTAGCATGCGGTTATAAAGGTAAATACATACATGTGAACTTTGCTAACAATAAAGTAAGTTTAATCATTACATAGTATAAAACAAAGGCACTTTCTCTGTCCCTATGGCCCTTTGTATGCTTAAATCTTTAAAGCTACGTAACGATTTTGATGCGGTTTTTTAAAAGATAAAGTGATTGAAGATTAGGGTTTATATGTATAGTTTATACCCGTGCGAAGATAGGGCAGGCCGTTATTATATTATAAATTGTTTGACATGTATCTAACTTAATACTTGAATTAGTTATTTTAAAATTGTGTCACATAAATGAATTTTTATTGATTTGTATATTTTGTAATATTATATTGTAATGATTGCATGCCGTGAAAGTGTTGAAATAGGATTGAACTATTGTTTTTGTAACATCTCAATGTAACCACCCTGTTTCCTGCAACAAATGATGATTATGATTATGAATATTGATTAGACAAACTTGCAAAGAAGATATTACCTTAGGTTAGTAACGCACCATTAACCTAATAATAAGAAATACGAACCAATAGCAATACATTTCTTACTACAAGGAAATCCGTAACATGTTTACCTATCAATGTCATATTAAAAGACTTGATAAAGTGGTGTCACTTACCTGGTGCCTATAATATACTGTATATTTTATATACAGTGTCATAATGTGAACTAGGCTTAAGGCTCAATCTAACAATTTATATCTTTGTTCAAATTCGAATCTCTTGTTTTAAATTTGCCATAAATTGATTCTAATTACGTGTTTATACCACAAGTAAACGGGAACCTGTTAATATACCAGCATACACGCAAAGTACCACTTATTACCGTCTTTTATGGAATGAAGTTTTATGTTCGTTGGTTTGTAGGCTCCTGAATAGATGGGGCAGATAAATGGCTATTTATACATAGTTGCATTAATGTTTCAAATAGATGAACCTAGGCTTTTACGGGCTTTAAATGTCTTCGGAAATTACTTTTGAAGAGAAATTTCTGACAACTAATAATAATAAAAAGTATCGTCACGCCCATATGGGGACACAGAGGTAGGCAGAGGCACAATCAGGGCGACCAAGACTAGCCGAAGACACTAAGTCCCACAATGTGATAGGTGCAAGCCTATTGCCAACCGGGCACATATCCAATCCCGAGCAAAATTTTTTTTTATTAGAAAATTGTAAAGTCCAAATTTTCTTTTTGTTGCCCGACCCGAGATTTGAATCCCGGACCTCATGCAATCAAGTCATACACTAGAAGAACAACTAGACAAAGTCTAGTCTCAAGCATAACTAGACTAGACTAGAAGTACAACGTTAGACCACAGAGGCGATACTAATGATAATATTCTGTTTATATTAGATACCTACCTACTAAAAAATATTTTTCCTAAGAAACTCTTTTTTATGGATCTTAAGTGAAGGACTAATTTATTAACCGACTTTAAAAAAGCAGGAAGTTTTTATTCGACTATGTGCCCGGTTAGCAATAGGATTGCCACGCATCACATTGTGGGACTTAGCGCCTTCTGGTTGTTCCTCTGCCTACTACTTCAGAGATATGGACGTAAAGATACTAAATTACTAGATTGCACTAACGGGCGATGGGGTCATCACATATCAACACTATGAAATTACATTATTAGTGTGTGATGTTAATATCTATAGATAACTATAATTCACGTTTGGCTATTATTGTTTTCAATCCTACGTGTGAATGATATCGTGATTCGTGACTAAATTTAGGGTTGTCACTTTCCCAGAAACATATTAAATAAGTTTATAGTTTTTTCACATACGTGGACCGGACACATAACCATAACATATTGGTATAACCGACCATTTATCATAAAGTAGTTTGTAGGACCAGTTTGTTATCATTCCGTTTTCAAAAAAGGAGGAAGTTATATGTTCGACTTTAGTCTTTTTTTATAAATTTCTCCATCATTCTTGAACCAATTTCAAAAGTTATTTTTTATTTGAAAGAGCTTACTTTCGAGTCTGAATCTGATAGTGCTACCTCATCAAAATCGAGAAACATACTTAATTTATATGTGTGTTACTTATTGAAATCTAAGTCGTTTTTTCGCAATTTCACTGATTTTTAATTATCTGTTTTATAATCGTAATTGTAGTTTATAATATGTATCTATTTAAATAAACATGTTTCCTTTAGTTCATTTTAAGAAAAACATAGTTTTAGTAATGGTTAAGGATAAAGTCTGTTCTGGAGTCTTATTATCCTGTCAGAAATCGAACCCGAACATCGTGTACAGTCGCTAGCGTTACACCACACAGAAATATTCCTAGCTTTATCAAAACAGTTTGAGAAAAATAGAAAGAAGTATTTTCTCTAGAGGTGGCAGCCCTAATTGCACTTAGCAGGATACTTTCCCATAGCTAACCACGAAGGCATCGTAGTGTGCACAGCTTAATTAGCTATCCCCCTATCATCAAGCAAACTTTGAATGTAATAAAATGTTCATGCCCGCAGTAAACACTACTATAAACTATTATAGCTGTTACTTAATTTTTGCGTGACGTTGTATACTAATAAGGTATTTTAATTAAAACCTTAATTATACGTATAAGTTAAACTTTCGTGTGTTTTAGTTATTCTACAGCTTATAAAATGTGGAATTTTGTTACGTTTTTTTGTGATTAATGTCAGGCAGTAAATTTTTTATTGTATATATAATTTTCTCCAGAACTATTCTTGAGTAAAAAAAATAAATATTTAGTATCAACATACACCTCTACTTTTCGGTTTCGTATTACGATTTAAACGTCTACTATAAGTAGAAAATGTATTCAAAGTTAATTGTAAAGTAAGTAAGTATATTCACGCCCATATCCCGAAGAGGAAGGCAGAGGCACAACCGCGCACCTACGACTAGCCGAAGACACTAAGTCCCACAATGTGATAGATGGAAAGCCTATCGCCAAACGAGCACATATTCAATCCCCAGCAACATTTTTTTTATTATAAAATTGGATAAACCACATTTTTATTTTGTTGCCCACCTCGGGAATCGAACCCGGGACCTCATGAAGTAAAGTTTAACACCTGGACCTCTAGACCACAGAAGCGAATTTTAGATAAGCATAAATGTATGTTGATATGAATGAAGTGTGAACAGAATTTCTTAGCATATTTCTAATACTTTTTTAATGTAAATAGACAGAGAACAAGCACTCGGCTTTCCTGATGATAAGAGACTATCGGAGCCTATAGACACCATAGATATTGTACGTGCGTAGCTATCCTGTGACCGGAGTGTGCGGCTATGGTTGCTAGTCCACCCTACCTTCGCACCGAAAGAAAGAAAGAAAATTATTTATTTGCGGAATATGTGTGTAAATAAGATGTTACAAAAATACTTAATTATATCAACAAATTCTACCATATTTGGCAGTGCAAGTATGTAAATATTTATAAAAAACTAGGTGTTACCCGCGGTTTCGCCCGCGATAAATTGAGATGTAAGCTATCCTATCTCTCAAGTTGGATCGAACTGCCCATGGTGTGCGAATTTTATTATAATCGGTTAAGTGGTTTAGGAGTCCATTGAGGACAAACATTGTGACACGAGATTTATATATATTAGATATTATTTAATTATGCTTTATTTATTACCAAAACATTTTAAAACTATAATTAACTTAAACCCTGTCTACCGTAAACTACGAAACATAACACTGTCATTATTATGGCGACAGAAATAGGTAAGGCGGGGATCCCTACCAGGTCGAGTTGCACCATGGCTTTCTACCACAAGTAGTCTTATTGGTAATCAGAATTAGAAAAAAACTTATTCACACGGACTCCTAATGGTAAAAAATACATGCCATCAATATTCCAAGATGTTATTGGTGATTTTCGGGAATCATAGCCTTTCGAAAGTATACTAACTACCCTAACCTTCAAACCGAAACATAACAATGGCGAGCACTGATATTAGTAAATCCGCGCGTCGTTGCACAGCTCCATCTATTCTGACGTACTGCACTAGTTCAGTTATTAATAATTTAATAATTTAGTAATCTGAACAACAGTATTTCACTAAAAGGTGATGGTATCGTCACATCCTAAAAAGAAGTTGTGTATAACAATTTTATAGCGATATATCCATATGCCTTATTAAGTATGCCATCCAAACATCGGAAGATCTTCATAAACTTTCGCATTCATAATAATAATGCTGAGTCCAATTATAAACTCTGGGAGTAAACTTGCGTGTGGAGATTCTGAACATTACAAAGAAACGTTTACGTCAACAATTGCTTGCATTCAATGTAGTTTTTTTATGAATCATAATTTAAAGGCATTCATCCTCTGCCTCGGGTGGATTAATAAAGCCTTTATACATATAACGAATAAGTTAAGCTTGTTTTAGACGACGCTTTTTTTTCTACTGTCCTTAAAGCTTGCCATACTTTATATAACTTCTATAACCATGTAGTCAAATCTGTTTTTCCTATTAATATTATAAATGCGAAAGTTTGTCTGTTAGTGTGGCTTGTCTTGTTCTGTTTTGTTACTCCTTCACGCAAAAACTGTTGATCCGATTTTCATGAAATTTGGTACACACATAGAGGGCAACTTGGAATAACACATAGGACCGTTTTTTACCCGAAATAATCTTCCTGTGGGACCACGCTGGCAACGCCAGTTACTATATATATTCATCACAATAATAATTAACCCACTTAATGCTTAGGCTTATAATTTTTTAAACTATTCGAAAAATTACATGACAGGTTTTTTATAATTACTGGCACTCAAACACATTGTTGTCAAAACAATTTTAAATGATAGAAATACAACTTACGACTGTTACGTTTACGTGTATAGTTTATGAGTAGACCAGGGTAGAAGCCTTTAAAAATAATAAAAAGTGAAATAAAATAGTAGTAGAATGAAACCCATTAGAAAAGGAGGGGAATATTATAAAAATGAAGGGAAAAATAATTTACGGGCGATCTGAGGTCGGGGAGGGGATGGGGGTGAGTTTTTAAGGGTAAAAAACGGTTTTTCTCGATTTCCGGCAAAACTAAAAGTCCTATCGAAAAAAGTCAAATTGCAAAGTTGTAGGTAATAAAAAGATCTAAAAGTTTTGTATTTACACTTTTTTCACATAACCTCAAAATTTATGTGAATAATTCAAAAAACCAAGTTTTTGGTTCTTTATTTTTATCTTTTACAAAAAAAAAATTAACGAAATTTGGTGAAAATTTACCTTTTTATGTCCTTTTTAATTTTGAATTAATATTGAAAAAACACCCTAATTTTCAATCGAAAACTCACTCGTCAAAATATCAGCTTTTTTCAAAAAGTTGGTATGTTTTCTGTTCGTTGAAATCTCTACTTTTCGATGGAGAAAAAAAATATGTTACTATAGTAAATCTTCTCAGAAAATGCAAAAAATCGAAAAAAACTCGAAGTCGAAATAATTTTTTTAATTATAAATAATTTCATTTCAAAAACGTGATTGCTGCAATTTGTTTCAATTAAAAAGTTGATTTATTTAATGCTAATTACATTTATGTCATAGAAAATCTCATTTATAGTTATTCATTACAGTATTTTTAACACATTAATCTTATGATTCATAACTTTTACATTAACTTAACTTTGCCATTTGACTTTTTTAGGACTTTTAGTTTTGCCGGAAATCGAGAAAAAACGTTTTTTACCCTTAAAAACCCACCCCCATCCCCTCCCCGACCTCAGATCGCCCGTAAATTATTTTTCCCTTCATTTTTATAATATTTCCCTCCTTTTCTAATGAGTTTCATCCTACTACTATTTTATTTGGTTTTAAAAATTATCGACCCTGGTCTAGAGGTAGACGCATTGGCTGTAGTCGTCCTACTATGTCAAATAGCAGAAGATCTTAAGCTATATCGACACACATCGAGCTGATAATAGAATGAAACATCGCCGTTTTAAAAGGACAGTTTCAGAATTTAGACAGATTTATATTATCAGATTGTTTTGAATGCTTTACTCAAAGAAATGTTACAACTCAATAGAAACATTGCTTAAGGCTCTAGCAATGACACTAACGAACGAATGAATATAAACGACTTCAATGGGACACAATTGTCCCAATTTGTGTAACTTATAGGAAATTATTTTTTACTTTTTGAAAAAAATAGTTTAATGTAAACTTTCCTTACTTAAAATATAGCATTTTACATAAACAGTTTCAATGTCAAATGCATTTCCTTTAGACCAATATCTTTTTCATTTCTGACCCAAGGGAAAAGTAGGGTGTTAAAAGTTTGACGTGTCCGTGTGTGTGTCTTTCTGTAGCATTATAACTTTTGAACGGATATACGATTTAGGTGCGGCTTTTTTGTTTGAAGGCTGAAGTAAGAGATATGATTCTTAGAAACATTACTTATAGATTTACTTTAATAAATATCCTTTACTTAAATAAATATCTCTGGACAAGTTACACAAATTGAATCTCACCCAAAGTAAGTAAATTATATGCTTGTGTTATGGGTGTTAGTCAACGATACTATACATAGAAATACTTAATAGATGCCTGAATAAATTTAATAAACACCCAGATAGGAAATGCAGACATCTAAATGTTCGTCACACAAATGTCTGCCCCCGTCGGGATTCGAACCCGAGCCTCGCGGATGATCAGTATAGTTAGGGGTCACGTTAGTTAGGTGTAGCTATCCACTCGACCAACAAGGTATCATTTGTAGTTATTTTCAAATATTCGACAGAGAAAAATCGGTAAACTTATTTTTATTTGAGGCCTACAATCCCGGCCTCAGTTTGGCAACTTATCATTACCTTTGATGTTTCTAGGCGGCGGCATTAGGCAATCCGTCAGCTTGTTTGCCTTTTAATATAAAAAAGGTCGTTACTTATGTCGTTTTAAGGCTTATCACGAAGTCCGGTTTGGGGGCTACACATAGTTATTTTTTTTGCTTGGTTTAGATTTAGCCAAGTCTACTGAAAATGTTATGTTTGAAGTTGGTTTGTTTTGGTGTTTCTTCTTCTAAATGGCTAGGTTTAAAAACGGTACCACCGTTTGTGGTAGTTAGGATTAAATCTAATCACATTTAAAAAAATCAAATATTAAAACACAATCTATATAAATAATGACTGCATAAATTTAATTTCAAAAGAAACATTTATATTGTAGCACAGTGTGAGCAGGGCTTAACACTCTGTATTACGTCCATAGTTTAAGTGGCAGACGCATTGGCTGTAGGCGTACAACTGTGTCAATTGTACGCAATTGTCGCCCAGGCGGTGCGCCTCATTGTCTCAGCCTCTTGACACGACTTCAATGGGACAACAATTGAGCTGTTTGTTCAATTTATAAACGACCCTTTCGTATAACATTCCACATTTACCTAATGACGCATAAAGCGCCGTCGTTATTTAAAAGTCGTTAAGCTTATGTCGATACTCATTCGGATGTTGCGTCATGCGTCAAATAGTCCTTCCACTAATTTTACATTCGATTGAGTTGTAACTTACATATACATAGGAAGGGAAAAACAACATGAAAGCAAACATCTAAAAGATATACGCTATCCACGGAGTTTTAAAAAAAGGAGGTTTGTCTCAATAAGACTGTGTTTTTTTATATTTTTTATGTTTGTTACCCGATTACTCGGCCAATAACAAACAGATTTAAATGGTCATTCTTAAAAAAGATAGATCCTATTAATATTATAAATGCGAAAGTTTGTAAGTATGGATGTATGGATGTTTGTTACTCTTTCACGCTCGAATGGCTGAACGGATTTGTCTGAAATTTGGAAGACAGATAGATTGTGACCTGGATTAACATATAGGCTATTTTTAATCCCGATCGCACACCGGGTTTCTGTGAAAACGCGGGCGAAGCCGCAGGTAGCAGCTAGTCTCATATAATTTTTTCCTGATCCGACCAATAGTTTTTGAGTAATAATGAATACTTTTTGGAGGTTCTCAATTCGACTGTATGTTTGTTACATGATTAGTCAACCAACTTTGATAGTTCTTTTTTAGAAAGATAGGTCATGATTGACCGAGGTGGTCTCATATCAGTTTTATCATGAATCATGATCCAAATAGTGGTTTTTGTGTTATACGTAATTGTGCGTAACTTTTCTACTTATCTTTATTTTTTACTAGCTGCTACCTGCGGCTTCGCCCGCGTTTTCACAGAAACCCGGTGTGCGATCGGGATTAAAAATAGCTTATATGTTAATCCAGGTCACAATCTATCTGTCTTCCAAATTTCAGAGAAATCCGTTCAGCCATTCGATCGTGAAAGAGTAACAAACATCCATACATCCATACTTACAAACTTTCGCATTTATAATATTAATAGGATAGGTCAATAATGTAGGTTAAGACACTCAAAAACTACTAGGTAGTGGGATATTGATAAAATTTATGTGAATCCATTTCGTTGGAGTCGGTTTTTGTAGTTTTACTGCGCTTGATTATTTGTCTATGTTGACGACATCATCATTGTTTAGTTAGGTCGTCAACAACCACGAAATTTTATTCATTATAACTTTATAAGTTATAACACAATTCTCAAAACTACTATTGCAATGATGATAAAATGTATCCCACATAAATTTTATCAACAATTAATGCCACATTAATTTATTTATTCCATCTCGAAATCATTAGCTATCTTTCAAAAAATAATTATTAAATCGCAACGTTGTAACTATGCATTAATTGGAGTCAGTTTTTGCAGATTTTTTTTATGCCGTTGTAAGAAATTTACACTGCCTAGACACACCAAAGATGGTAATGGTGCGTTGCCAATCTGAAGCTGGGATGTTAGACTTCGAGCAAAAGTAAGTTTACCGGCTTACTGACGTTATGGCAGCAGGAATAGGTAAGGTTGTACTAATCCGGGCGAGTTGAGGCAATTTTTTTTAATGAGAAGCGCATGAAGACTAAATAGGAGCTTGGTAAGTAGATATCACATACATTAACTGAGCCGCAGGATCATGTGGCTTAAAACTTCGCTTTCTTTGGACAACAGCATCAGCAGCTGCCACAGATAGCACAGCAACTATCTTAGCAGAACTATCGTATGGTTAAGAAAGCTTCTAGAGTGGTGGCCCCGCACCGGAGGATGTAGTGTTGGATGACCTCCCACTCGGTGGACTGATGATCTGGTCAAAGTCGCGGGGAGTCGCTGGATGGAAGCGGCTGGTGACCGTGACTTGTGGCGCTTTTTGGGGGAGGCCTATGTCCAGCAGTACACGTCCTCCGGCTGATGATGATGATAGCAGCTTTAGCTAGGTCATCAAAAAAGATTAATAATCCAGCTATATTACATTTGTCAAAGTCTGCTTGGGTATACTTCAACATGCAATGAAGATTTATCTTTTTTTTATCGACCTGTTAAAGGAAAAAAACAAGTTGAGGTATGTAAACTTCTTGTTTGCGAGCGTACTCAATAATGACCGGATATTCATTTAAACGTTTTTAAAATGTTTATGTTGTTTTCTTAATATGTGTGCTTAGGGTTCCCATGTTAGGAAAACAATTCAATATTTATTATGACTTGTATTGTTTTCATACTTTGATTATATTATAAAATATATCTTCACGCCCATATCCCCGAAGAATTAGGCAGAGGCACAACCAAGGAACCCAAGGAAGCCAAGACACTAAGTTCCAAAATGTGATAGGTGGGAAGCCTATCGCCAACCGGGCACATATCTAATCCCGGGCAACGTTATTTTTATTAGGAAATTGGGAATACACATTTTATTTTTATTTTTTGCTCGACCCGGGGATGAAACCCGAGATTCAACTCTCGACGCCTGACCGCTATAACACAGAGACGATACATTGTGCATAAACTTGTGTCTAGACTAACTAGACACTTTACTAGGTGGTAGAGTTTCGCAGCGACTCACCCGGATTGGTACCACCGCCTTACCTATTCCTGTCGCCATAACGTCATGACATGTTCCGGTTCGGAGGGTAAGGTAGCCGGTAAACTTATTTTTGCTCGAGGCCTAACATTTCGGCCTCAGGTTGGCAACGCACCATTACCACCTTTAGTGTTTCTAGGCGGCGAGAATTTCTTTTTATCAGGAAATCCGTATGCTTGTTTGCCTTCCAACATCATAAAAACAGACTTTTTATAAAATATTGTGATAGGTTATTGGCGTCATACTATTTGGTTGTATTTATAGGGACAGTGGGAGCAGGCTGCTTCTAACAAAGCCAGTGCCATCATGAACTCCATTTTTTTTTCTATAAGATCAGTTGGTTATCATCTTGCAAAAGTTACTTTTAACACACCTACAACGTGACAGAGTCTAGGATGAATCCGGACGGATTGCTGCTATACTTTAGTCTTACATCTGTTAGTCAACAAAAACACCAGTTTTACAGTTTTTTTTTATGATATTGGAAGGCAAACAAGCAGACGGATTTCCGGATGGTAAGAAATTCACTCCGTCTAGAGACACCAAAGGTGGTAATGGTGCGTTGCCAACCTGAGGCCGGGATGTTAGGCCTCGAGCAAAAATAAGTTTACCGGCTACCTTACTCTCCAAACCGGAGCACGTCATGACGTTATGGCGGCAGGAATAGGTAAGGCGGTGGTACCAATCCGGGTGAGTCGCTACTCGCTGCGAAACTCTACCACTCAGTCAAATGTCAGGGAGTTAGTGACGGTAAGCATATGCTCGCCCTTTACGAGCTGCCTGGCAGGACTACAGATGGTCTATTCTGCCCAGGACCCCGGACCAACACAGAGGAAATTTTATGTTTTAAATTAATGGATCAGGTAGGTGTAAACTGTTATCTACGGCAAAACCCTTCAGGCCTAGACAAACCTTCAAACATTGAAAAATACGATAAAATATGTTGGATTTTTTTTATCCTTTCTCTTAAAAGCCTGCATTGTCTATGTTTTGGCGCGTAATCCAAATACCGAGCGGTTTTTATTGGAATTTGGGTGCGAGAAATTCCAGAATTTCGCGGCAAATTTCAGAAGGGTCCATAATAGGATAATAAGATCTCAATAGGATAATGAGATATTAGTATAACAAGATGTTTTTATGACAAGCATATTATGTTTGGCTACTCATAATGTGGATGATAGGCGTATTGTAAACTGGATTTTCCGTAAATATCATACTGTTACAGCTCATAAAGGCAAATACACGATGCCTATAGTTACCTATAGTTTAGATGCGAATATATGCGTAAATGTATACCATATTTAATAACATACTCATATATTATCCTACTAAGATATTTTAATAATTATAATTGTACCTGTTTTTTTTTTACACACTTTATTAGTATATTTTTATTTATTCGTTCTAAGTATAGCTATAGTTAATTGTTTTGTACACGATGCCTTCCATTTTATTTTCACAGCTTAATTTTTTTTTGGGTTGGCTGGAAGAAATTTCTTTAGTTAGAGATAAGCTCGCCTTTTGTGCATTTTTAATTTCTCGTGTATTTTGTGTATTTTAGTTTTTGTGTGCAATAAAGTGTTAAATATTTAAGAATTATTATACCATATTTAAGTATTACTAACCATGACACGTGCATGTATTATTTGTGTACTTTAATCTATTTGAAAAAAATCTACATGTCTAAAATATTACATTGTTTAACTAGCTGGTGACATAGCCAACATTTACACATATCTACGCCAAAAGAATTGTTTTCATTATAAACTATTCTAAAATAAAAAAAAATCAACTCCTATAGCTAAGAGCCATCTCAATCACGCTTTCAAACAAAAAACCTATATCAAAATCGGTCCATCAATTCAAAAGTTATTATGTAACAGACTCACACACAGACACGTCAAACTTATGACACCCTTGTTTTCCGTCCGGGGTTACAAATACCCTTTCCCTGTTTAAACTGTATTTTAAATGATTTTATTGAAGGTCCTATCTTGACCACGGTCTGTGAAACCAGAGGCGGATTAAATGTAGAAAGCAGCCTAGGCAAACACCTCGTTGGCGCCCCTCTATTAGTGATAACTAGGTAGACCAGGACACGTGTACTTAGGAATGAATGAAATGTGATGAAATTGAAGAAAGCAAGAAGGACAGAAGGAATACAGAAATCCGTGATGTCCCTGTGGAATCAGATCTGACTGTCTATTTTGACATAAATATTAATTTTATTATTGTTTTTTTATTTGTTCAAAAACTTCCGCGCGCCTCTTTGTAATCTCGCGCCTCTAGGCACATGCCTACCTTGCCATAGGGATAATACGCCTCTGTGTAAAACTATATCGAAATATCGATTAATAAAATGAAAACATATCGTGAGTATCTCGTATAAATAATTAAAAACGACCATATTTTTCCAATTTTCTACGGAACAGTACATAAAATTGTACTCTGGGCAAGTTTTATTTGTAAAACAACACCAGAACTTCGAACAAGAAAGTACTATTTGCAAAATAAACCCCAGCCGTATGCTCAAGCTCATGTGTACTTTATACGAGCTGAGTAATAACTGAAAGTCTTGAGTTACTGCAAACTACACGTCGGCTCAGCATTTTGTTGCAGCGCTGATTTACTCTAGCAATAAAATTCGCAAACTGTTATACTTTGTTCAAACACTCGTCAAAACAGAAACTTTTTAAAATCACTATTGCTTTGTTGCGCTACATTTTTAATCAACTGGCTATTTTATGACTGTACGAGGGCCAAACTGAAAGTTTTTAGAACTGGCAACTTAAAAGCATTATATTAAAAAAATAAGTTTAAATTTTGAAAATCACTATTGCTTTTTTGCGCTACATTTTTAATCAACTGGCTATTTTATGACTGGTTATTTTTTTGTCACAAGGTTTTACAGAATAAATCAATTTTGTTGATTTTCACCAGTAGTAGTCTGGGTTCACTGTTTAAATAAACTATATGCTTAAGTTTCTTTACAAAATCACTATTGCTTTGTTGCAACACATTTTTAATCAAATGGCTATTTTCAATGGAACGAAAAGGTTCTCAATTCGACTGTATATATTTTTTTTCATAACTTTTTACATAATTAATCAATTTTTTTGATTTTTCCGGTGTTAGTCTGGGTCCTCTGTTTAAATAGACCATGTAATATATACTTAAATTTCTTCTAAAAATCACTACTGCTTTGTAGCACTACATTTTTAATCAACTGGGTATTTTTAACGAAAATCTTCTCAATTCGACTGTATATTTTTTATATTTGATATTTTCCAACGTCGGCGCTTGGTAAAACTTACAAATATTCAAATCTTTAAATGAAGAAACTTTTACTGTTTTATGTATCACTTATATTATTTTGTAAACAGCCTACTGGTTTCACTTATACGAGGGCCAAACTGAAAGTTTTTAGAACTGGCAACTTAAAAGCATTATATTAAAAAAATAAGTTTAAATTTTGAAAATAGAACTCTTTACCAATAATATTG
>NJDC01001875.1:0-20526 GCA_002245475.1 Calephelis virginiensis | reverse complement strand
TCTGCGGTACTTTTTCGAGCCAGAATTGCAGTCCAATGGACTGTCAGGGATCGCGACGTGCACGCTTCTGGCCAATGACCCCCTAGATTTTATTAGAAAATTAGAAAAACCGATTTTTTTTATTGTCCGACCCGGGAATAGAACTCGGGACCTCATTCAGTCAAATCCAACACCTGGACCGCTAGACCAACATATTACTTCGTATGAATTAATGATTCGAGTTTTTCTATAACATGACTATTCTTGTTACTAATGGGCCTCTTACCATGTACTCGAGATTTAAAAAAAATGTAAAATCATGAGGTACTGGTTTGAAATAATCATCTGACCCATATGAAATGTATTTATTTGCTGAATATGCGTTAGAAGTTTTTGCAAAAATATTTGTTTATATCAGCATATTCTACCACACTATAGTGTGCAAATAAGTATTTTAATATTTGTAAAAAATATCTAGTTTTAAAAAATATCGTGTTTTAAAATTCAAACAATTTTTAAAAATATGCAACCAACAAAAAAATAAATTTTAACCTTAACTGTAGTTATGATATACTAGCTGTTGCCAGCGTGGTTAGTGGGATAAGAAATATCTTATGTGTTAATCTAAGCTACCCTCTATGTGTGTGCCAAATTTAAATAAAATTGGTTCAGTAGTCTTTCCATAAAGGAGTAACCAACATACAAACATTCATATTTACAATGTTAATTGGATAACAGAAGTTGTTGATTTTTCAAGCTTAAACTACATTAGACTGACTCAGTTTCATTCCGTCACGTCAATTCCTTTATACTGTTGGCAGAGAGCATCGAGCGCCAAATCTCACAATCCTGCCAGATCTGTCTGGCTTCATCAAATGTCTGGTCTGGCTGGATAGTATCCAAGCGATTTGATTGTGAAATGTAAATCTTGGTGTCCCGGGGTACCTACATCCATCCACATTCGCATTTTATATCTTCTCATTATCATTAATCATTCATATATCATTCTTTCCACATGACCAAACCAGCAGAGCATGCCCATTTTCATTTTATCTCCAACACTTCTTTCAATATAAAATATACCATTTCATTTACTTGTTCCAGCACTACATCATCAACTAAAAACTCTTTCTCTTACATCATCAACTAAAAACTCTCTCTCTTTTTAGAAAATAAAAATGTCTTTTATTTCTTTCAGCACAAGACAAACCTGTCTGGATAGTTAGTGATATAAGACGAGCTACTGACATTCAATGGTTCAAGGAAACCTATGGAGAACTAATTAAAACGATTAGGCTAGTTGCCGATGAAGAAACTAGAAGGCTTCGCGGTTACCAATATACAGAAGGTGTCGACAATGTTGCTTCTGAATGTGGGCTAGACAATTATAAAGATTGGGATCTGGTCATTGATAATGGGAAAGAAGGGAGACCACTTCAAGAACAGATTGATAGCATTTTAGCCTTGCTGCCTGATTTATGAAGATTAAGGTGAAGCCAAAAGGGCTTCGTAATTTTGTGTATTAGTCTAAAACTCTTTATGGGTTGAGGGTCTGAATCTCATTTAAACAGGGTTATTAGATCGGCTGCAAACATATTAATTTACCTATTGCTTTAGATGCAAGTGGTTTTGCCATGTACAGGGCAGGGCCTGCAAAATTTGTATTTTTAATATTTTTTGGATTTTTAATTATGTCGAGAGGTTACATATACACCTAACTCCAATGATCATTTGCGTGGCTCGGATTGCATTCTCGGTAGAAGATATTTATTTATTGCAATACTAGCTCTCCCGACGAACTTCGTACCACCCTTTCAGTTTGTATAGGAAAAGTTAAGTATTGTTTTTTCCGTTTTGCCTGCAATTTTCCCGATTTTTCTCTTTATAAGAACCTTTTTCTGGCAATAACTAACATAACAAAGAAAGAACACGTTTAGCAATTCATTTTTATATTGTAGAAGATTTGTACTGGGTCTCAAAATTTTACTTTGCAATAGTATTTATATATTATGTCCTTTTTTGTATTGGTGTCGACTGTCGTTGATTTTATTTTATTTAAACTTAATTGTAATCCGTAGTAACGGACATGTATGTTAGAAGAAGATAAAACAAATTGTCAACCTAATTCATAAGAAATATTATTAATACGTGAAGCCAAAACTTTGGACCCCTTTTTACGAAAATTGCGCAGGAGCATAAAAATTGACACACTTATGGTTTATGTGTAGGAGAAGTGCAGAACGCTAATATTTTTCAATAATAATGCTTATAAAGTACATTAAATCAATAAATAAAACGTTACCCACACTACCTTGCATTTGACACACACAAACAAATATATTGATGTTGACGATAAAAGATCACAAATGGCCCACTAACTATTCAGGAAATAAAGTAGTTAGTCTTGAAAAATTAAGATGGCGTTCTTATCAACAAGATATTAAAATTTATTATGGTCAAATTTCGACCAATTGGCGACCACTAGTTAATATAATTTGCTTACTTTGGGGTTAGATCAATTCATGTTACTGGTACTGAGTGTTTCAGTTTAACATTTAGCTGATCTTTATTATGGTTGCATTAAGTGAAAGAGTTGTATGAAAGACACAAACAAACACTCACTCAACCTCAAAGTAAATAATTTATTTAGGTTGTTTTAATGTTTATGTACAAAATTTTGTAATAGAAGGCTACAAATCAAAACAAATTATTACAAAGGATATTATTTAAAAAAATGAAGTGTACATTCAACTCATATTTTCATCACCAATTTTATTAGATATTTATTCGATGGTCGCGAGGCTCGGGTTCGATTCCCGACGGGGGCAGGCATTTGTGTGATGAACATTTATATGTCTGCATTTCCGGGTCTGGGTGTTTATTAAATTTATTCTGGTATCTATTTAAGTATTTCTATGTATTAGAATCGTTGACTAACACCCATAACACAAGCATATAATTTGCTTACTTTGGGGTTAGATTCAATTTGTGTAACTTGTCCAAGGATATTTATTTATTTATAATTTATTAGAATCTGTTGCAAAATAGGTATGTGTTTTTCTTTACAAAAAAATAAATGAAATATGTTTTATTCATGGCTGTATTCAAATTGGTTGGTGAGGTGTTATTTGCACTATACAGATCCAACTTAATGGCATGTTGAAATACTTTTTTTTTCAGTGTAGGTATATAATCAAGAAAGACAATTTTTATTTAAATATACCGCTTGTTGGTCGAGTGGCTAGCGTACACGCCTAACTGAAGCGACAAAGCTCGAGGCTCCTGTTCGCTTTGCGACAGGAGCAGACATTTGTGAGATGAACATTTAGATGTCTGCATTTCCGGGTCTGAGTGTTTGTTTAATTTATTCTGGTATCTATTTAGGTATTTCAATTTAGTATCGTTGACTAACACCCATAACACAAACATATAATTTGCTTACTTTGGGGTTAGATTCAATTTGTGTAACTTGTTTAGGGATATTTATTTATATTATGCCTTAGGGGTTACATGTTTTAATGTATTGATTACTTAAACCTGCCGAGTAAGCGTACGGATTTATTATACAATTTAGTTCTGGGTACATGTATTAACTTGTATACAAAGAAAACACGAAGTTACTTAGGTTGATGCCACACTATACGTCAACCAAATAATAATTATTAACTTTGATTACAGATAACTTAGTGCATAACATGACACATGTACCTTTACATTTGACTATTTATTTATTACATGTATAAGTTATACATTATGCATGTTGCACCATATTTATTACATAAAAAATGTTAAACAAATTGATTACGTTAAGATTTTGACTTATAAGCTATACATTTTATTTTATTGTCATTAAAAGGAAATTAAAATCCTATGTCTAAGTTAAGTCAAAAATAAATCGTTAATGAAATAAGTAAAAAACATAATCCATACAAAAAAATGTAAAAAAAAAAACATAACATGGTCGAAAAGGTTTTGATACTCGTATGTTTTGTAATTCTAAATGAAAGTTGTTAAAATATCCAGTAATGTTAAAATGTGTATAGGAAATGATACAAATGTTATTTATTTGCTAAATTAGTTTATTATTTAATATAAAAATATTTATCCATATATACACGTATTGTGGTAGGCAAATATTTAAACAAATTAGTTGTTTATATTTATAGCAACCTAAAGGAAAGTCGAAACTCAGATTTGTACCAGTTTTGAAGCTAAATTTGGGGACCGTAATTTGATAGTTTTAAGTCAAACTTGATTATTGGTTTTAGTTGCCTCTTGAGTTTTGACTAAAACTAATTTTTGACTAATTCATAACTACTAGGGTCTAGGTGTTGAATTTCATTAATGTATAGTTATGTTTCCTTTATTTAATTCAACTTAATTCTATTACATTATTGGATTGAATTTTATCTTTCTGAGCCCCTTCTTACTAAGATTTTATCAATTTCACAATTATCTATATTTATAATTAAGGATATCAAATGAGAGGAAAAGAGATCTTCGCCTACAGATAACTGAAACACAACGTCTCACTGTTGCTTCGTCGTCCTTTTAAGAACGAATAGGTAAGTTCTTTTCGTGACGCTGTGCTTGAAGGTCCTATTAGTCTGAGAAGTAACGTTTCGAAAATCTCGCTATCGGCAACTGGTCCTGTAATAAGTGGTACTTCATGCAATATAATTCACGTATTAATATATTTAAGACTGAAATGGTTATATAAATATTTATTAGATTTAAATATATTTTACTATAAAATATTACATTTATATTTGTTTCATTGCGGACAAAAATATGTTTATTTTTATTTTTCACTGTACTTACAAATTAGCCTATTTGAACTTCAGTCTATGTCTATATGCTTATAGAATTTCATTAAAATTGGTCCTGTGTTTTAGCCGTGAAACCGTAACAGACGGATAGATGTTAGTTTTGAACCAATAAACCTTATTGGTACCTGATAGATACTGTCCTGTTTTAACTGTCATACAACGCACTTTACCCGTATCAGTAAGCTCGCGCCTCTTTGCGTTCTCTATCTTGAGAGCGGTCCAAAGAGTAAAGTAACTGTCCATGAGCGGTCTAATAATACGGACCTTAGTCACTAGCTTATGTTGACCGGCTTTCCTACGATAAGACGTAGACAAGCACCCAAAGGCGGATAATTGGTCGAGTGCACCCTAGGCAAACACTCATTGGCACCCCTCTAGTTGGCGTCTATACTATTTGTTTGGGTCTATCTTTGGATCTACTGTTTAAAATTTTTTATCGAATTCGATTCAGTAGTTTTATAGAAGCAACAAAATAATATAGCAACAATGAAGTATTATAGTGAGGTTGAAGAATGCAAGTGATAATTATGTTAAAAAAAATCTAGCTGTTGTATGTGTGTTTGGTAAACGTAAAAACTTGAATAAAAAAATATTTATTTAAAATGTATCACCATCATCATCTTCACCATAATGGTAGCGTTAATCGTGGTTAATTCTCACAAGGGAACCCAGCTAACTAAGTAAGTAAGAGACTTCACCTCTTCGAGAGTTTGGCTCCTTTAGTAGTAAGCACTTATGACATATGATTCAAAACATCTAGCCAACGTTTTCTTCTGATGCTGTAGGGTTATATACAATACCGTCTTCACCATAAGGGCACACGGGGCCAGTGCCCAGGGCCCCTATACAAAGAGGGCCCCGAAGGATCGACCATGTCACTCAATTTTAACCTTAAAATATTTTGGTTGGGTGCATTACATTTTTCTCGTTGCCCTGATTTAGGAACGTTCAATTTCGCAGCTTTAGAACGACTAAGTAATGTATCAATAATTATGATCATAGAAACACTCTTCAGAAAATTGAGTTTGAAGATTGAATAGAAGGTTTTGCTCTACAGAAATCCCGAAAGAAATTATTATCGTAATCATAAAAAAACAGCATCAACCTTTTGTTATTAATGACACACTGTAATAAAATAATGTAATGATTCCCTAAACAATCATAGTGAAAAAAAATTTAAGTTTGATTTCTTTATATACCTAAACTTGGGGAAGTTTTCGTGTGCCCAAGAGCCCCAGCATAATCTAAGACGGCCCTGGTTATATATATGGGTTACGGCATAAAACGGCTTTCCTTTACTTTGCCCACTACATCACGGCTGTGAAAGTTACGAGTACATCGGGTGTTAGCATTTAATATGATCTTTATGCGTACCATTATATATTACACATCCTTCGCATCATATCCATCGCCGTAACATGCAGCCTCTGCCTACGTCTTTACGTAAAGTTGCTTTGTAGTCCCATTGATATTGAATGGTTGAAACATCTATCACTAGCAGTATAAGCGAGCTTCATAGACAGTGTAAGATGAAAGAACAATTGGTAACATATATACATACATGCATACATATCTTCACGCCAAGTCCCTTACGAGGTAGGCAGAGAGTATCGGGTGCCAGACTTCACGATCCTGAGAAACCTGTCTAGCTTCTTTTACATCATTCATTAGGTACCCTTTTCATATAAACACGCCGGTTTCGGAGACTCTTGACACCACCCTCGGATGATATCCGAGCGATCTAATCGTGGAATGTCAACCTTGGTCTCCCCGGGTACCTACATCCATCCACAATTGTATTGTATATCTGCTTTGTCAATCTTTCATCTGTCATTCTTTCCACATGACCGAACCAGCGAACCCATGCCCTTTCGCATTTTAACACCAACACTTTCTTTCAATCCCACTCTCTCGGATTTCGGGTACAACTGGTAACCGCTATCTTATTTTCGCAAAATACATAAGGAGAAATTGAAGTTGGGCAGTAGGACTCTAACCAGGTTTTACTTTAGATACATTTGGTAATATTGCTGACGTGGATTTTCCTACAACGAAGTCCATTTAAGTCGCGCTCTGACCGCTTCTGTTAGTGATAAGGTGTTTGGAGTTTTTCTCAGAAAGCGATGTTGACCTTCCTCCATGTTGCTCTTACCATGACGGTTGTAAACTAAAAACAATCCTCACACGTTGCACCCACATGCCTGTTCGGTTTGTCAAATACATGCGATAGCGGTATACAGCAAGGGATGGCTGTTCCAAAATCGTCTTTTTTGCATTGATGCAATCAACTTGTGACGCGTAGACACTGACGATAAGTCATTTATTGCAAGTCTATCGCTGGTGTAACTAAAACTTTTCAGAGAGTACTTTCAGTAACGGCGCCTTGCCCATACCGTTGCGCCCTTCAGCGCTCATAGCAATTTCCCTGCTATGTACAGCGGTTTTAGTCATTCTCGCCTTTGAAGTAAGTATTCATATAGTACCCAGCAAACTTTGTATCACTTGACATTTATGGTTCGATAGTAGCGCAGTCTGCCGGACCTAATGTAAAATATTCCAAAATCAACGACTACTTACAAATAAAAAAACGACGGGCTGCACTTCGGGAGTGCCGGCAGAAGTGAAAAAAATATTAACGTTGCGCATTTTTGATGGTTTGGAATGGTTAGGGAATAATTTTGCACGAATTGCTTTAATTATCACTATGAAAGTACTATCATTTATATGGTAGATATAACATTCGTTTATTGCGCTATCGTACACGATCATGACAACACGAACATTCGCGCAAGCGCCCTGCGCCGTCTTACGAAATTTCAGGCCACGTGAGTTTAGAAGTTTTTATCCATTCCAAAAAAAGTTCGCAACGCCAGTAAAGAAGTTTTCGCTTCAAAAAATAATAAAAAAAAACATTTTCAAGTGGACCAAATTGTCAATCTAAACAATTCCCAAATCCCCTTGAACACACTAAAAAAAATCATCAAAATCGCTCCAGTCGTCTAGGAGGAGTTCAGTGACAAACACAAACACAAAAGTTAGTACAAATTACACAATTATCACTGAAACGACGCGTATGCAAACATCTTATAGCTATATAATCAAAAAGGCGGTGAGCGCTAAATATTCGATTAAAGCAATGAATCCTTTTGTTGGGTAAAAAGGCAATCTGCAAAAGTAATAATAATAATAAGGCAGCAATTTTGGGGACGGCACGCATTGTGAGGAGATTCCTCAGTCTGTCTCCCTGGCCACTGACGGTTTAGTTGTAAGACCACCGTCTTTGAGATACTATTTTTTATGTTTATATTTTTTTTATTTTAAATGTATAAACTTAAAAAATAAGAAGAAATGTTAATAAATGGTAATAATAATATCTTTATTGTACAAAAAAACTGTAGGTAACATTAAACACAAACATAAAGATACAGTACAATGGGCGAGCTTATCTCCAGCAACAGAGATTTCAACCAGCTGACCCGTTACTTAGTTAAAAATTACGTTATTTTTGTTACAAAAACCATAAGGTATATGTCATTGTATTTTTCTCCCATCCCCGCGTTCCTCGTGAGTTCGTCTCCCCAGTCACGTGCCTATTTTGCCTAATAATCGTCCACTGCAGGCACCGAGATGATGGCGGCAATGGTACTAGCGTCTAGTAACTAGACAAAGTGTGTCAAATGGAAATGACAGGTCTTACTGATGAGTCAGACTATAATAGTATAGTAATCTAACAGGCAATTTCAATAGCCTATCTAAGATAAGATATGGGGCTACTTTGAATCAATTGACTAGGCAACTACTGCAATTTTTCAATAATTACATAACAAAAATATCTTAGAAACAAAACCAGTAGGACTATCTCTATATTTAGATAGATTATTAAAATAGACCGTAAACCTATGAATCTAGCAGGTGATAGAGTTGTTACAACGTCCAATAAGATATGCCCCTTGTGTCACGACACTTCGCCGACAACCGCCATGTTTTGACAGGCCTTGTATTTTTTAACCAGCTCCAAACAAGGAGAAGGTTCTCTGTTCGACTGTGTTTTTTTTGTATGTTTGTTATGCGATTGCTCTGTCAGAAGCCAACCGATTTGAACGTTTTGTATTCAAACATTCCCCGTGTTGGTCCGGGCTCTTGCAGAATGGACCATCTGCCTTGCTGCCAGGCAGCTCGTAAAAGGCGAGCATAGGCTTACCGTCACTAACACCATGACATCCTACCAGGTGGTAGAGTTTCGCAGCGAGTCGCCTAATTTGGCACCACCGCCCTATTCATTCCTGCCGTCATAACGTCCAACGCTTGCCGTTGACGTGTTTCGGTTTGGAGGGTAGGATAGCCGGTCAACTTACTTAGGTTGACAAGGCACCATTTCAACCTTTGGTGTCTCTAGGCGGCGTGAATTTCTTAACATCAGGAAATCCCTCTTCCATTATCATAAAAAAAATCAAAAAGATTGGTCACGAGCCGAGGTGGTTCCATATAAATTTTATCATGATCCGATTAAAGATCTACCTTTCAAGTTTGATCAAACGGCGCACAGTGAGCAAATTTGATTAAAATCGGTTAAGCAGTTTGGGAGTCCACTGCGGACAAACAACGTAATGCGTAATTAATATAATATGTATATTTAAAAATATTCGACGTCCACAAATCCCTCTTATATGGTCCAGATAAATAGCGTTTTCACAAAGTTTTAGTTTTGTCGCCTCTATGGTCTAGGGGTTTGGCGTCTTACTTGTCTTCTTGAAGTCCCAGGTTCTAACCCGGGTCGGGTAACAAAAAAAATTGAAAGTGAGTATTTTCAATATATATATAAAAACAAAGTCGGGTTTGTTACAACACTTATAACTCGAGATCTGCTGGACCAATTTTCATGGTTTTTCGATGAAAATTGATTCGTTGCATTTATCTTCGCCCCGAATAGCAGAATACACCTTAAAAACAATAAATACAAAATAAAATATGAAAGAAAAGAAAATCGTGATAGTTTGACCGAGTAGGCTGAAAATTAATGGAGAGGTAGCTGAGAACCGGGAGAAAGACATTTTATCCCTTAAAACTTCTAATAAAAATAACGTTGCTCGGGGTTCAACATGTGCCCGTTTGGCGATAGGCTTGCTACCTATCACATTGTGGAACTTTGTGTTTTCGGCTAGTCGTGGGTGCCTTGGTTGTGCATTTCAGGGGATATTGTTTTTTTTTTAGTTTTAACACGCAATGATTGTCAGAGTGGAACTTTGCAACTTAAATTTAAAGCAGCTGTCCTCGACCAGTTAATTCTTGTAATCTAGACTCGAAGCCAAGTGCAATATTACACGAAACACTTGGTGCCACTTTTGACCCGTCTATTACTCAACGTAAACACAAAAAACTACGTGTGTTTAATTATATCCGTAAGGACATCTAATCCCAAATTTCGTGAAGCTACCTCAAACGGTTTTAAAGATATGAAGGTTAAAAAGTCGTAAATTTTAGCACTGACTGACTTAAGTAACTAAACCTAACCTAACCTAATTATGTGTAAGAGTAGAAAAAAAACCTAAAAATAGAAAGGGCGAGTTTTTATCAGAATTAAAAAATAATAAGTATGTTAAACAACTTTATAAAATGACTGATGTAATGAAAACTATCCAATTCAAATCGAACCTACTATACGAACTCACATTTTTAAATAAAATGATTGTTATAGAAATCCAGTAAAGCAAATAAATATAATATATATTAACAGGTGAAGCCAAAACTTTAGACCCCTTTTTACGAAAATTGCGCGGACGAAGGGCATAAAAGGCACACTTATATAGTTTATGTGTAGGAAAAGTACAGAAAGCTAATATTTTTCATTAATCATGCTTATAAAGTACATTAAATCAATAAATAAAACACTACCTACACTCCACTACCATGCATTTTACACACACAAACAAATATATTGATGACAACGATAAAAGATCACAGACGGCGCACTAAAAAGTTCGGAAGCAAAGTAGTTGGTCTTAATTAGTAAGTAAGGTCTTAGTTGGTAATGAAGATGGCGTTCTTAGTAACAAGATATTAAAATTTATTATGGTTTAATATTTGTTCATAGTGTTATTTTGTTCCGATAAATACATACATATTTGAATGTTGCATAGAACGTCGCTCTCATTTAGATCTCTGTTCTGTTTGTAGCGAAGCCCACAGCTAAACATAATTTTTGTATTGAATTTGACTCTCCTTTTCTACATTAATGTTTTTGGTGGGATACACACTTAAGTTTATTGACAATTAAATGTAAAGATATAATGGATCTGAGGCCTTATCATGAGTATACAGCGCTCACGCTATACTTGCTAGCGTCTTCGTAAATTATAGGTATCTATAAAAATTTGAACAGCGCCTCTGTCAGATACTAAGTGAACTAAATTCTAAATACATTTCCAAATTTTCTACATTTTAGTCACGAGTGTTTTAGATTTCTGTATGTAGTATCCGAACATAATCTATAGAAACTTCATGAGGCAGTGATGTAAAGGAGGGAAAGGTCACAGGAATTGAAATTCCGAATATTGCCTTTTAGTATTTATATTTATTTGATAGCTATTAGCTATATGAAGCTATACGTTTTGAATAGCACTTGTCAAGTCTGGCTGGGAATATCCCTTAAAAATAAAAATAAAACTTTTAACAAACTTATATTTTAATTTTTATTCTAGTTCACACGATCTTAGATAAGTTTTATGATGAGTACATCTTGCTTAAGATATTTGGTCTCCGTTTCTGGGGGTCACATAAATTTGCGTGATTAGGAATATCAAATTAATGCTATAGAAGACCGTGTAAATTGAGGATAATGTAAATGGTTCATAAAAATTTATTTTAACAAGTATTCTATTGTTAAGGTCATAAGAATCAAATTTAAATAACACGTTACATGACAATCGTCAGACAAATTGGCAGACCGTTTATACACTTTAACACTAAGAGCTACATCCTGTTTAGGTAATAAATTGCGTTTCAGAGTTTGTGGAAATTTTCTTTTTTTTAATTGTTTTTTTTTTCTCAAAAACAGTACCTTTACTAAAACATTTATGCTGCTGAATACTGATTACTACTACTTTATACTAATGAAATATGTTATCAGATACTTACTGATAGATAGATACCTACGGAACTAGCAATAGTAACAGCTACTGCTGGCTGTACTGGCTAAGCTAGGATATTTTTAAATATTGCTATACTATTGGTCAATGGAAAATTTGCATGTGCCTTGCCAAAGACTTAATATCTATAAAAATAATCTATATTGCATGTCCATTCGTGTATATAATCAAATACCTAATAGTTTTAAATCTTTGCCTCTAAAAAGATTTCAAGGTAAGCTTTTCGACTATTTATTAGAAAAAAGGTATTATAGTGTAAATGACTTACTAGCAGAAAGGATTCATTGATAATATACATATATAGTTATTAACAAATATAGATATGAAATGTCTTGGTTGCCAAGGAGTTTGTTTTGCCGTTTCTTCTCCCGACTGGCTAGATTTGGAAACGGTGGTAGTGTATGGCAGATAGGGTAAAACTCAATAGTTATTATTTTTGCTTTAATTAATAAGTGCTAGCCTAGTAGTAAATATATTTTAACGAATTTATATGTAAAAATATATGAATAACAAAAATAAAAAGTACAATATATTTAATTAAGTTAGATATTTGCACACCACAATGTGGTGGAATATGTTGGTACGAATAAGTATTCTGTAACAACTTTTAAACACACAAATTCCGTAAATAAATAAATTTCATTTCAATCATGAAAGCTGCAGGGCTGTGAGTAATATTGTTCTGGGCTGCAGGGGCTTTGATAGTGTCAAAGATGTAAATCAGCTTCCTTAAATTTAAAATTTTTAAATTGTAACTTGTTTCTTTTTTCAAAAATAGAAATATTTTTTGTACTGTGGTTAAATATGGTAGTTATATCAACATGGCGTGGCGGCCAGTTAAATATAGATAAGCTGAACTATTGGAGCTATTGCTCTAAGAATAAAGACTTACATTCAATGATTATAAGTTTTGAATAAATTCATAATCATAGCATTATCTAACAGTCGATTTTTGAAGGCGCTTAAAAATTACATTAATTTGGTATGTTTTAACACATATTAAGATTTCCCATGATAGTTCGTTATTTATATTTCACATACGCTCTGTCATTAAAATTGGTAATTACTGAGTTTTTTTATGATAATGGAAGGCAAACAAGCAGACAGATTTCCTGATGGTAAGAAATTCACGCTGCCTAGAGACACCAAAGCTGATGTTGGTGCATTACCAACCTGAGGCCGGGATGTTAGGCCTCCAGCAAAACTAAGTTTAAACTTAAACTAAGGCAGCCGGCCTTACCCTCCGAACCGGAACACGTCAATGGCAAGCATTGGACGGTATGGTGGCAGGAATAGGTAAGGCGGTGGTACCAATCCGGACGAGTCGCTGCGAAACTTTACCACCTAGTAGGATGGCACTGTATTAGCGACGGTAAGCCTATGCTGGCCTTTTACGAGCTGCCTGGCAGGAAGGCAGATGGTCTATTCTGCAATGTAGCCCGGACCAACACGGAAAAAATAAACAGTTAAAATAATAAACGGTTACATATATTTTTAATGTGGTGACCTAAAAACTTGTGTTTTCTTCAACCCAATGAACTCAAGATCTAAATACATTGGTCCCGAAAAAACACATTGAATGGATATGTAAAAAGAAAAAAATGTCACCTCTTCGTACGTTAATGGTACAAAACTCTAAGAATATGTCAAAGTTTTGAGAATCACATTTTGCTGTTGGCCGAAAGTAATGTGAAGGCTAATATAAAATTTAAATACTTATGTAATTTGTTATGTTAATTTTGTACTAAGTATGATTACATTTAGGTGCGTGTATAAAAATAATAAACACACATTCAAAGTAAGTTCATTTATAGCCATATTGCCACAAACAATCATTATTTCCCTATTATTTTTTCTTAAGAATCCAAGTACTTTTATTGTATGTCATATACGGTAACGAAGATATTGGTAAAAGGTAAAGGTTATAGACGTTTTCAAAAAAGGAGAAGATTCTCAATTTGTTTTATTTTATGTGTTTGTGTTTAGATTGTTTTACTAGATAAATAAATTTTGATTAAATAACTTTTTTCATTTGATATATGGTTTCTCTATAGAGGTACCATTAATTATTAAATTTTAAATCTATATTTGACCAAGATCTGACGAGAGGATATGAGTATTTATCACGAGTCATTTAATGTTATTTAATTTCACTTAATACTGTGTATTAAAACATTTACACTGATGAGTTTCTGTTGTAGGTACATGGAAAACTAAATTCCTTTTCTCAGTTAAAAAGGGGTTGAGGCGACTTCAAAATAGGAAAAGTATCTTCACGCCCATATCCTCGAAGAGGTAGGCAGAGGTACAACCGAGGCACCCACGACTAGCCGAAGACACTAAGTCCCACAATGTGATAGGTGGCAAGGCTATCGCCAACCGGGCACATATTTTCCAATCCCGACTAACATTTTTTTTTATTAGAAAATTGGAAAAATCCAATTTTCTTTTTGTTGGCCGGGATTCGAACCCGGGACCTCATGCAGTCAAGTCCAACACCCGGATCGCTAGACCACAGAGGCGACAAAATAGGAGCCAAGGTTTTTATGTGTGACCTGTTATCAGTTTCTCCGTCATTTGTGAACAAATTAAAAAAATATATATTTAAAAGAACGTACTTACGAAGTTATTCCATTGCTACCAAATCTGAGTCTAAGGATGGAATCCCAGAGAAATCAAAGAAAATAGTAAATTTTTTGTGTACTTAGATTTTTTGGAGTTTTAGTAAGCTTCAATTATTTACTAGCAATTTACTGCAATTTTTGATGTTTTTTTTTCATTTAAAGCTGGTGCTATTCATGATATCTCAAAAATATTAAATTTAAATGTAATCAAGATCTGACGAGTAGAGGATTCGAGATCCCGGGATCCCGGTCATATTTTAGTCCCGAAAATTTCGGGTTTTAAATTTCATAAATCCCGGGATTTTCGGGATTTATAGTTTTTTTAAAATGTGAATATAAATGTACGTGAAATTAAATGTCCTTACTTTCATTTGACGTTTTGACGGTCATCTTGTATACGCTGCTGATTTCATTTGTAATTCCTAACGACCGGTACCACAGTAACACAGTAAAGCGGGACAGTATTTCAAATCGACCTATCCCTTACAACTATATAAAGTGCAAATTCGGCCTCATATGGAGTACTGTTCTTAACTCGGGGCAGGGACTCCACAATACCAGCACCTTCCGTTTGACCGCATTCAACGTAGAGCAATTCGAATTGTCAATGACCGGGCAATTACCAATCGGCTTGATTCCTTGACGTTGCGTAGAGATGTTGGGTCACTCAGTATTCTCTACCGCATCTATCATGGGGAATGGTCTGAAGAGTTGTTTGGTTTATTTCCAGCCGCTGATTTCCACCTTCAGACATCGCGTCAGAGCTTAAGGTATCATACCCATCATCTCGATGCATGGCGATCTACAACTGTGCGATTCCGAAGACATTTTTTAACCCCGTATAACACCTTTGTAGAATCAGTTGCCGAGGGCGGTATTCCCAAACGATTATGACTTAGGAACCTTCAAGAAAAGAGCGTACTCATTCCTTAAAGGTCGGCAACGCATCTGTGATACTCCTGGTGCTGCAGATGTCCGTGGGCGGAGGTGATCACTTTCCATCAGGTGACCCACTTGCTCGTTTGCCTCCTCTACTTTAAAAAAAAGTATAACGTGTAAAAACCTCTTTACGTCGTGTAAGTATTGATACTTTTTGTTAATTGGTGATAATCAATGATTATTTTTAAAAAACAATCATTAATGTGTCTGAGCGAATATAGGTGAAAAATAACGAACGTTATTTACTGTAGCTTTAAGAGGTTATGTTTATATCAAGGAATATAAGTACTCTTTATCAAGATACTTAAATGTGTATATACTGAAATGTTCTTTTCATTTCAGTTAAATATTAAGAAGAAAACAATGTCATTATCCAAAGAAAGATTTGTGTCAAACATTAAAAAGATGAAGATGTTTTTTTGATTGTTGTTTGATGTGTGGTCTATTTAATTTAAAATACGAGTACCTATAGACATTGATCTCTTTAGCATATAGTCTTTTATATAATAGTCTGAACAAGTTTTAAGAAGTTGATGTTTTTTGAGTTGTAAAAAAATAAAAAAAACTAGACAATTCTGTAGTAAATGTCAATCCAGTCAGTTTATCAGAATAAGTATAATTTTGTTTTGTTTCTAAAGATTTAAAAAAAGTTGATTTTGATATTTTTAACTGTCTTTTTCTTACTACTTTCTAGAAAGTACAATGCACTAATACGATCCCGGGATTTTCCCGGAATCCCGGGATTAGCTGTAGATGATCCCGAAATCCCGAGATTAGAAAAATCGAACGCGATCGAATCCTCTACTTGTGAGTTTCATTCAATACTATTTACTAATTGATTGTTTAAATTGACGGGTTTATAAAAGGCTGCAAGGGAACCTGAAGTTGGTTTTTATAGTTTTACCACGTTTAAATCAGATGAAATTTAAAGTTAGGGAAATGAACTTTATGAGCTTCACAAGCGATTTCTTTGAAGTTCATAAGTTAAAGTTTCTCAAACCTTTTAAGTCTTCACGTCCTATGTCAGTTGCGCTAAGTTACGCGAGTGGCGGTGCGGCAGACGCCATCTGAGACGTATCCTTCCTGAATTGCTTTGCGCATAGAGCGGGACGGTCTAGTTCATTCGATCAGAGTGTCGTTCACAGAAGCGGCCGTTTGTCTAATGAAGATCGGAGCGATACGGATTCGTAGAAACAGAGGCAGCGAGGTCGCCTACCTATTCGTCCTCGTATTGTGGGTATCGATGCGGGTGCGCGCGCACTCCCGCGCGTTCGATTTTCCCGTCCAGGCGCCGATGGCGGCGCGCGTTGCATAACCGTGCGGCGACACTCCGCGCGCGACCCCGCAACGAGCGCCCGCCGCGAGCGGCCAAACGCGCCGAGTGCACACGCGCTCTTTACGTAACGCGCGACCACCGCGCTCTCGCGACTTCACCACGGATAAGGTTTGCTGTGATACGCAATAAGTGTGCTTCGTTTTGGCTTTCGTCGCTTCTGGCTTTGTATTTGGAGGAGCGGCGGGCCGGCGGTGTGTCGGTAGGTGTCGCAGTGCGCGCTAGCCTTTGTCCCGCGGCGTAGCGGTGGCGGTGGCGGAGTCGCGTGCTGAATAATTGACGCGGAGGCTGGCCGGTGGCCGCTATCGACCTCCTCGCGTGACTCCACCGTATTACCCGCGGCAAGGACGCCGCGCTGGCTGCGGCACTGTTCCGCGCTGCTGCCGCCGCCGTCGCCGCTCTGCCTCGCCCGCCTTTATTATCATTTTTATTGTCTTAAGTGATATAACTGAATCACAGGAATTCTTAGCTTTAAATCTCCAGTAAGGTAAGACTTTTATATCATATTTGGCGTTCTAATGTCTATTTTCGATTCAGACTCACAACTATCGAAATGTAATCAAAACACATTTATTTTCATTCTTCCAATATTCGTCGTCTTTTATTTGAGGCTCAAAAATAATAGTTACGTAAAATATATATGATATTAAAGTAAAAAGGTGTTTATTGCATAACTAGGCCTTGATACCACATCAAATATATTGAATAAAGTAATTTGTTAATAAACTTTGACATCAATTACGTAATTGATATTATTTGTTGTACGTCGGTTACGGTGTATCATTCGTAGATATAACGTAGCACTCGTCTACGTCAGTTTTTGGCAATAAACGCCCAGTAATGCGGTAACTAGACTTCGTATATAAATATATTTTTATACTTTTTTCTTTAAAGTTTAATTTATCAACAAACAAAAAGATAGAAAATGGAATACCAAACATGTGAGATAGAAATCTAAACTGTTTCGCCTTTTTCTATTTATAAATAGATGAAGGCACACTCATCATTTGGTTTTTTCCTATCATTTTTATTCTTTTCTGGCAAAATCGATAGAAGTAACTGCTAAACATTTGGTGGTTTTGTTGTATAATTTGTATTGATCCATGTAGTTTTTACTGAAAGGCGTAACATGTTCCTAGTAAACGAAAGAATGAATTTCTTACATCTGGCCTTGCGATATGGAAAATAAATTTCTTTCTGTCATAACTAAACCCGAGTTTTTGAAAATACTAGTCAAAGTCTAAGCAAACTATCCGTATTTTCTTGTAATACGATTGCTTTATGCGCAAGAAGGCTTTAGTCTATATCTATACTAATACTTATAAAGAGGATATGTTTGATTTTTTGTTTGTTTGTTAGTTTGTTTGAAACGAATAGGCCTTGAAACTACTGGACCGATTTCAAAAATTCTTTCACCCTTACAACGCTATATTATCCCAGAGTGACATAGGCTTTGTTTCATCAAAATCAGTGAAGTAAAAGCCAAGTTACGCAGGCGAAGCTGCGTGAAACTGCTAGTATGTAATATAATGGAATCTATAGGGGAATAAAGATACATCAAACATAACTATATGTATCTGCTTACAATCCCGTTTGTTTATCTTAGTAGATATCGTATTTATTTTCAGATTTCGATTAGAAATGTTTTAAAACGATTGAGGTTTGTTATATATTCCTCGTTGTATATCTAACATATTTAATATAAACAAAACTAATTATTTACTGATTTACCGACTCTGTAGTAGGTCGGTAAATCACAAGAATTTATTTTAATAAAGTAGTTAAAGCTAAAATCATCTTTATCTTCGTTAAAGAGATATATTTTTTCGCCTAAAGACATTATATGTATTGGTGCGTTGTATCTGAGGCTGGGTTATGCTATTCTCTAATACAAAAACTCGACACATGATATTAGCGAGAACTAACATAGCTGTGGCAGGAATAGTTAATGTGGGGGTATCATTTTTTTCACTGGATAAGACAACGAAGCACTTGCCTTATTTGTACTTGATCGTAGGTCACAACCATGGTCTATAGACTTCGTAGGGTTATAGGTGTGTCGCAGACCTGTAACCAGAATCTTATGCTTTATGTGTAAGTCTACTCCAAACCCTGGTCCAACACGACATTGTCAGGAGACGGGAACAGGCAAGTGGTGGATCCCTACCAGGGTAAGTTGCTTTATAGTACTCTATCACCAGTAGTTCTGTTTGTAATGACCTATTTAACCTATGTTCGACTCTTACAACCTGCCAGGGTGTATAGTAGTAGAAGCTACACCACACAATGGATTCGAATCAACATAGGAAACAACCTACCACCTATTACACGATTTTAACATTAACGCCAACTAGTAGCTCTTACGAAGAACTAAGCAAGTTTATCTATACTTTTCAAAGAGGATTCAATTACAAGCATAAGTTACTATATTCAAGAAACGAGTCGTTTTGATTACGGATGCTAGTATTTTGAACGATAAGTAAGAATGCTAACGTAAGTTGCTAGTTTGTGATAGTTAACTGTGAACATTTTTTGAAAATATGAATAAACTGCGCAAACTACGAATTGTTAAGCTAACGGATTATGTGTCGCTAATTAAATGAACCGGGTATTAGTTATTATACAGGTCTATTTATTCTATTAAAAAACGAACAGTTAACTATATTGGAAAGTCCATTATTTTAAGCAATTTCTACTCTGTTAGCCCGGATTCCCTGTATAGAATAAACCTTTATTATAATAAACCTGTATTACTGCCTGGCAGCTCGAAAGAAGTAAATACAGGTTGAAAGCTTAACTACCAACAACACTGGTGGTAGAAAAATGTACAGTGACTCAGTAGGGATCGACATTACTGTTTACCTTTTGCTATAATGACATATTTTATATTGTCATATTGCGGTCTTGAAGGTAAGGTACCTATAACATTTATATGTATAAGCTAAGGTTGTCTCTTACCATAAGGAGAGACGCGTGTTTGTTCGTTTCCCTGTAAAAATATACTTTCTATGCAAAATTCCTAATTATATGAATACTTATTATAAGATGCAAAACTTGTACCTAAATTTAGTTTTTTTTTAAATGTACATGAAAAAGAACTTCGTCATCAGAAATGAATAAGATTCATTTGATTTAAATAATGACCTGGCCAACATAAAACAACATCAAACGTTACGCAATTGCAAAAATAAAATAACCTAATGTTAGGAAATAAGTTTATTCTTAAGCGACCCATGAGTTAACATGAAAAACCCTCTTAGAGTGGACAAATTTTGTAGCGTTTTATGGAGTGAATTACACATAAAAGTGCACTATAAGGCCGAATAAAACTCGAACATTTGAATGGAAGCTTTAAATTTATTTCTTTTTTACGTAACAGTTAGAGCTTTTTTGTAAGGACTACAATGTCTTTTGTCAAAGAAGCTCACATTTAGGTTGCAAGCTTAACTCACTTTCAGAGTCGACGATTTACATTTAATCTAATCATTAAGTCACAATCTTGTACATAAAATGTCGATTCAATGACTAAATAATAGACGTGCGTCCGCAAATCCAATTTCGATTAACGACTAAATTACAAAATGAATGATTATTATTATCGCCTCTGTGGTCTAGCGGTCCAGGTGTTGGACTTGACTGCATGAGGTCCCGGGTTCGAATCCCGGGTCGGTCAACAA
>NJDC01001874.1:85399-96955 GCA_002245475.1 Calephelis virginiensis | reverse complement strand
CCCCCCTTCTTCTCACTCACTACACAAATTTGAAGTTATGCCGAAAAAAATCGAGCGTTGAATACCCAGAATCGATTCTTGATCAATTCCAGCAATTAGGAATCGAGTCTCAAGAATCGATTCTTTTTTTAAGGGAATTTTTTAAAGGAAGGATTCTGCTATCCCTACAATAAACACAACATTGAGGGAGGAGGGCAAGTAAGGAGTCCGTCAAGGTCACTCCTAACCACTGCGTTGTTGCTTTGACGCTGTCACTATTCTGTGCAGCGCGGCGGCGCCGGCGACGGTTGTTCGATACAAGCCGAGTGATTTATTTTATATTTGGACTTGGATTATAATCATAACTCGAGGCTTGCACTAACGTACATATTCTTAGGCTTGTTCTTTGTGTAAAATGTGATACAGAAAATTTTACCCTTCACATTCATATCATGATTTTATTCATATTTTAAAATTTGCCGTTCTTTAAAAATTTGTTTGCCGCCCCCAAAAATCTTCCGCCCTGGGCAGCCGCCCGGCCCACCCCCCCTGGGGCCGGCCCTGCTTGCTACTACTGCTTGCGAGGTAGATGTCTTATTCTACAAAGATAATCTAAACAAACGCAGGGAAAACTTTTTACTGAACTCAAACTAAGAACTTGTTTCGTTTGTGGTACTTAAAGTCATCTTTTACATTGTATTGTATAATGTATATTTACAATGTATAGTAGGATCATTGCTATATGGCAGGACCATTGCCATATGGCAGGACCATTGCTTTATAGCAGAAGGTCCTAGTGTTCGCAATATTTATTTTAATCATCATATCTGATGGCCATTAGTAAAGCGTTTGGTGTTGCACAGTTCACCACGTCTATGCCTTCCTTTAACATGTCAGAGTATTCTAGACTGGCTAGTATGGTGTATCCGCATTTGGCTGCTAACACTTGTGATGCTTTCGCCGTGAAGACCGTTGCTACCACCTTAATACCGAATGCTTTGCACATCTCCCTTCTGTAACATAAAAACAATATATTTTTCATTAAGATAAACGTAAAATAAAAATAAAAAGTATATAGCATATACACAAAACACGGTGTTATCAATAACAAGCGATATCTTTCAAACAACCAACGTTTAATATACACATAAAATTAAGGAGAAGATACAATATCGCCTGTGTGGTCTAGCGGTCCAGGTATTGGACTTGACTGCATGAGGTCACGGGTTCGATTCCCGGGTCGGGCAACATAAAGGAAATTTGTTTTTTTCAATTTTCTAATAAAAAAAACGTTGCTCGACATTGGATATGTGCCTGGTTTGCGATAGGCTTGCCACCTAATACATTGTGGGACTTAGTGTCGTCGGCTAGTCGTGGGTGCCCTGGTTGTGCCTTTGCCTACCTCTTCGGGGATGTGGGCGTGAAGATACTTACTTAAGGTACAATATTGACAAATAACAAATATTATCTTCTTCCAATACATAAAAATCTATTGATGTTCGTTAGTCTCCCCAAAACTCGAGAACAGCTCAACCGATTTGGCTATTTTTTGTTTTGAATTATTTGTGGAAGTCCAGGGAAGGTATAAAAGATAAGAAAAATTGATAAAAAACGAAGACACTAGGAAAACATGTTAAGTTTTCCCAAACAAAGACAACAAGTGGAACTAAAATCGGCGGGACAGCTAGTCTTTTAAATAATTAATTTAGAAGTAATCTAGTTTTAATAATAAAAGTGCTTGATTTATAAATAAAAGTGCAAAAAAAATAGTGAATAGTTTGTTATTACAACTGTGTTAATAAAGCCTTTAGATAAAATTTCTTAACTACATGTTCATTTAGTAACGCGCACTGTGAATAAGTATATATAAAATTGAGTTTAACGTTCTAGAATCTTTAACTACCAAATTTTGCAATTGCGTAAATATGTTGTAGTTCCCGGGATCTTTAGTTGTTTTGTTAATAAACGAAGACTAAATTATCACTAAATTTATGTCGATGTTACAGTCTGTATTACAGTGCAACAAATACTGTATTACTAAGTTAAACTTTGGCATAGGTACCTAAGTCTATGTTTATTAATAGAAGAATATTCTTTCCAACTTCTTTCCTACCTTAAAAGTTAGTAAGATTCGTGGATCAGCTTGTTTATCATTAACAAATAGCACCCTTCATTACCATTGAGATTAAGGCAATTTTTTCGTTTGCGGTCGGTTACTAACACCATTACCTATTTCTGCCGATATAACATAGGTGCTCACCACTCACGTGCTCCAGTTTGAAGATCATAGCTTATGCGATAGGCTTGAAATTTCAGTTTCTGATTGGCAACATACCATGTCTTTCATGTAAAGACGTCAAAGGTCAAAGGAATCCGGACTAACCGCCATTACAGTTGTCCTAGAAAGTCACGTCAGGGTCTTGGGTAAAACATTGGCCATTTAGTCTCTAATTTAGCGGTAAAAAGGAAATGTACGATACACGACTCGGGCATCGAACCTGAGACCTCATGAAGTCAAGTCCAATACCGAACCGCTATCAAAAAGGCGATACACTAATTTCTTCATGAATACTTCACTTGGCACTTTGTTAAACAAAATTGTAGAAAATGTCATCAAAAATAACTAATTTTACTCGTAATCATTATATACAAGATTAATTACAAAAACTCTTAATTTTTGTTTGGTAGCGTCAAAATTCTATTCTAGGTAAAGCTGCTGCAGTAAGAGTGCCAGTGCTCAAGTTTAGAAGAAGCCCGAGATGCGAAAATGACTTCACTAGCGCAATTTAGGCCTTGGTGGTAAAGTCGTGTTCTGGTTTGTAGAAAAAGTTTAAGCAATGTTAATTAATGCTAAGTTTAGCAAATTATTTATCATCCCAGGTTTTTAATACGTCATTCACACATTTGTTATTACTATTAGGTCGTATTTACGATAAGGCTTTATAGGCTATCTACAGACGATCTACTTTTAAAATCGAGAAGTCCTGCTGCTTTTTGGCTTCAAAAAAGCCCAAGACCATCGTGATGTTAGTGTATTGATGTACTCTACCTGGCTTCTATGATCCTGGCTCCAATATTCTGTCCTCTGTGTTCTGGCAAGACGGTCATGCCACTGGATGTCATGTAGGTGTCGACATTAAAGTGGGAGAATATGTCTACTTTATTTTCTGCTTCTATTAGAATCTTTAGAAGTTTCTTCCATGGTTCTCCTTTTATCTGAAAGTAGGAAATTTCAAAACATAAAGCAACGAACTTCAATCACTTTGGAGACTCTCAGAGTATGGTAATTAACAATAACAACACTATAACACAGAAATATAAAACATCTGTGTTGGTCCGGGCTCCTTTACAGAATAGACCATCTGCCTTCCTGCCAGGCAGCTCGTAAAAGGCAAGCGTATGCTTACCGTCACTAACACCGTGACATCTGACTAGGTGGTAGAGTTTCGAAGCGACTCGCCCGGATTGGTACCACCACCTTACCTATTCCTGCAGCCATAATGTTATGACGTGTTCCGGTTTGGAGGGTAAGGTAGCCGGTAAACTTATTTTGCTCGAGGCCTAACATCCCGGCTTCAGGTTGCCAACGCACCATTAGTACCTTTGATGTCTCTAGGCGGCGTGAATTTCTTACCATCAGGAAATCCGTCTGATTGTTTACCTTCAAGTATCATAAAAAAACACCAGTCACCTAAAATAAACACGTTTAAAAAAACACGTTGACAGAACTAGAATTCAGGCACCTTCGCCATACACTGGCGTAAGACGTTGCTCTGCCAATCAAGCTACTACGTATTAAGCCAGTCCGTTAACATTTTAAATCCTTTCCAATTCAATGGTTTATTTTCAAAACAGGACAAATCAAAATGGATTACACGGAAGCGCAAACACACTACCTAACCACCTTTTCTTTTACGTTTTGGCGGTTTTTTTAATCTTCATAGTTCATAAGTTTGGATTGTACTAGAATAACAAAACTTACAAGATATGATATGACATTGGACTGATTAAACATATTGGTCTATAATGAAGTGTAATAAACAAAGCCAAACTTCTCACTCTAAACGCCTTTACCCTAAAAGCTCTAAATTCACAACTTTACGCTTTAGTTAAAATGTCTTTGCCATTTCGCTACTGTCACGTGAGTGCAAGGCAAAAAAGTATTTACGTATTGTGGCTTAGGTGTAAAATTGTGACATTAGAGCTTGTAGAGTTAGAGCTTTCATACTGAGAAGCTTGACTCTACATGAGAACTGTTTCACTGTGCGCCTCATGTGGGCTTGTCTTCTGAATATTTTAAGCAAAAATTTTTTAATGTAATTAATTATACTCTTAAATAACTGCAGATGAAATTCACAATTATAATGGCCGTAACACTGTGTCACCTAGTTTCACGCTAGGAAAAAAATCTATAATTTAAAACATTTATTATATAAAACCAAGTTAGACTAGCACTGCTAGTTATGTATATTTAGTGTTAGTTACACCATTGATAACTCAAGAACAGTTGCACCTATTCTAATTACGTTTAGTATTTTAGATTAATCTCAGTTTTGAGCATAATAACGATTAAAATTTTAAAAAAGGTTACAAATATGGTAGGAGCTAGAAGATCCGTCGAGACAATTATTTATACAATAAATTACCAAATGGTATTTTAAACATAATCGAATGTTGTAAGCAGGTTCAAATCAGACCTTGTAGTGTAGTTAAATACGTAAGATGATGATATTTTCGATAAATTGAAAAAAAAAACTAGCAACCAATACTCACAATGTGATCAGTTCTCTCGAAGTCCGATTCATGCAATATTGGAAATTGAAATCGACTATGTAATTTTAGGTACTCTTGAACACAACACTGAATGTTAATAAAAACTGAACTGTGAACTGAAGTTAGTACTGTGTTCAAAAGTACCTAAAATGACATACGTTTCCAATTTCCATTTCGCGTGATATCGAGATTTTCAAGAGTAACCTACTGTACAATAACGTCATAAAGCACTATTTAATCGACATCTAATAAACGACTTCATCTAATGCTATTTAGGGTCGTATTTACAGTAAAACCCAGCTATCATCAACTTTTTACAACGTACTTTTTCAAAATCTTCTTCTTCGTCGTGTATTGTCTTGACAATGACGTTATTGAACCCTACTAGATCCTTTGGTTCTCCGTTCTCTTCTGTGTAACAGGCAACGGAAACCTTCTGAGACACAAAACCTTCCCAGTTGGCACGTATTGTGGCTATGGACTCAGGATCTTTGTTGATATCTGGAAAAAAATTAAATGGGTAATTACTTAATATTTATGATATTTTTTCTTATCCCTTTTTGTGCATTATATCTTTCAATACATAAAATTCTCGTGTCAGTATTTGTAAAAAAATCCAGCATATAAAAGTACATACAACCCTAAATTTTCACCCTTTTATCACCAACCCCTATTTTTTAATAGTCATTTTAGTAATTTAATCATTTTTTATCCCGGGTCGATAACTGATCAATCGTCATTTAATTAGTTATATGTCAAAACAACGTTTGCCGGATCAGCTAGTGTAAATATATATTTTTTATTGTTACAGCATGTATCATGAAGCTAGTAGTAATATAGCTTATATATGTTTAATTTATCTAAGGGAAGATTATATAAATCTGACATTAATTTGATATAGATCATGACAAAACTTTATCAATGAATACCTACGAGGAAATATTAAGTAATTATTTATAAATATCTCAATACATTATCAGCAATCGATAATGATTATGTAGAAAAGTTAATGAATTGTGAAATCGATGAGAGCAAACATTACGTAAGTGCCTACTTTCGTTACGGCTGCTGGCCACACGCAGAGACGTCAAATACATTTAGACTATTATTAAGTCACCATTTCGTATAGAAAATGTCGACTTAATAACTGATTCTCACATCTCTGAGTGCCACCGTTAATAAATAACTTTTAAATTAAAAAGAAAATGTAATAATAGTAATATTATGATGGCCAATTTTGCTTGACAACTGGTATGACATAAACATATAATAACTCTCTGTATAATAAATCTTTTGTGTTGCGATTGCAGTATTTTTATCTATTTGATCCTTGTGCCTTAAATATCAGTATATAAAAATTACCAATCCGTCGAGCCGTTCTCAAGATTTACGCTTAGGTATCAATACATTTAGAGATTTATCTTATTATAATATATTTTTTTATATATCTATATACTTACCTATTCACAACCCAATTCACAGCTACACACTATTTTAATGTGGGTTAATGTACGACCAAAAAAATAAAGAAACTAAATTTCGTTTTATTCAACAGCGCTTCGTCTTTATTCGTTTTGGTTGTAACTTAAACTAAAATAAATTTTGAGTAGGTAATTGTGAGCAGGTTCGTTTCGTATTCAAGAAACATGTTATTTTTTATTACATAAAACAAGTGAAAAGGCACACGGCTCTCCAGTTGATGAAGGACAACCATGGCCTATACACACCGTATATTTTATAGGTTCGCCACTGTCCTGTATCTAGCCCTATCTTATCTTCGGACAGAACATGGCACAATCATTATAATCATTAGATATACAATGGTCTAAATATAAATTAAAAAAAACAAAGTCCACGTCTCATATAACTAAATAGGTATTAACTGCCTTTTAAGTCTGTTTATTTATACCAATTTGGTTCCTATGAAACAACTGTAAACATGTTATTACAATGCGACATAAATAGCGGCTTGCAAGTCATTTAATTTATTATCACGTCACATAAAACATATTTATTTACTCTTCATTTTGTTACAGATTTAGTGATTGCAGGGATCAGACAATTCACACTAGAACCCATCAGTTGTCATAAAGTAATTTAAGCTTAGGTACAATATTTTGCGCGGGATTGGATAAGTGGTCGGTTGGTGTTAGGTTTAGGTGCCAAACATCACATTGTGGGGCTGAGTATCTTCGGTCAGTTGTGGGTGTTCTCGCCGTACATCTGTTCACTTCTTTGGAGATACGATCGTGAAAACACAGTCTTAGAATCATAGTCCAAACCAGAGTTGTTGCTGATGCAGGTTTTTTTAACATCAGATGACGCTGATTTTATAAAAATAAAAATATGTTCACGCACTTATCCCTGAAGAAATAGACAAAGGTAACCTGATTACCTACGATTAGCCTTAGGTACTTTAGACTCACAATGTGATAGTTGGCAAACCTATCGTCAACCAAACACTTACCCAATCCACGGGCAAGTTTGGTTTAATTAGGTACGAGAATAATCCTTTCCAAAAGTAGTACACCTTTATATACTAATGTAAAGTACTTTCATAATTCACTTTTTAGTCCTCCGCCACTAACACATACGCTCGTATAGTTAGGGTCGGTAGAGTTAGGCCGTGTAGATTCTGTCCCTAGACAGGCGACGGTGGAAACTATCCGACCGGTCCTCCGAGGGTGGCTGCAGCGGCGGTTCGGGTCGCTGACGTTCCGTCTTGTGCAGGTGCTTTCTGGGCATGGATGCTTCGGGAAGTATCTGCATAAGATTGCGAGATGGAAGGCGACCCCCGCCTGCCACGAGTGCGGGACACACGCTGGGAGAGTGCCTCGCATTCGAACAACAGCGGCGTACTCTTTCAGCTATCGTAGGAAAGGACCTCTCACTGCCGAGCGTTGTCAACGCTATGCTCGGTAGTGACAGGTCCTGGCAGGCGGTGGTCGCCTTTTGCGAAGAAGTAATGACGCGCGGGAGGACGATCCTAACTCAGGCCCGCTCCGGCGCAGGCGGACCGGGGGTGCAAGAAGGCGGTTCCTTCGCCTTCAAAGCGCCTCCGATGCGGGGCTGCCGGAGGGAGTCGGGGGATTTTCCTCGGCCAGCATGGCCTCCCACGCCTGGGGGGCGACTCCAGTGGCCGGAATCGCTCCTTTTTCAGCGCGGAAAGAGTCCCGGTGAGGACCGGGCTGTAGCCGCGGAGCGAGATGGTGAATGCCAACGCGACCCCATCTCGATTCTTGGCGGTCGGCAGGAAGGTCATTGTGTGGTTTTTAGTCGGTTTGAATCCGATAATATCCGTTGATCTTCCCCGGGAGCGGCGGGTATCCGGGGGAATTTTCCACACGTAAAAAAAACGTTCATGAATTTTTTGTTGGTAGTGTAATAAACTAAGATTACATAACAAATTTCAGCTTTCTAGCACCTTAGGAAGTAGCCAAACATTTTGATGTTCATCAGTGTGTTAGTGTATCAGTGAGTGTGTCAGTGACGAAATCGGTGTATTTTAGATATCAATAAAAATTTAAGTAGGTATTAGAACTATTTGATTGAGACTTTGTATGTTTAATTAGTCTATGGTTGATACCATATTCTGAGAATATGAACTATCTCAAACATCGGAAACTCGAGTTAGTGAGGGTTCAAAAAAACGACAAAAAACTTTTTAGAAATGGTATCTAGGTAGGCGCTATGCTTAGCTCGACTTGGCGGGGGCATTACCGTGCTCCCGGATTAATTACTTTAAAAAATTCGAAAAGTAGCCAAAGTGTTTGTTTATTAATTGTGATGACAAGTAACGATTTATGATCTTTGATTGGTCAAAAATTCCCGCCGTCGAAATGAAAGCCGTGCACTCAAAGGACATGTCACGACCTGAATATCAGCAATAAAATCAGCATCGATTAATGCCGATGCTGATCTTGAAAATGATGCTGATAATCTGCTGATGCTGTTGCCGATGCTGATATTCGTAACATCCCTGGTCTAAAATAAACCAATTTATTTCAGAATTAAATATAATGTAAAGCAGTTAAATACAGTGCCATCTGTTGTTGAGTAGAAGTATCATAACTCTATAGATACGTCATGTAGCTATAGTCATAGTCTCAGAAAAAGTAAAATTTACCTACAATTCTTATAGCTAAGTATAGTAAAAGTTTGATATATTATCACAAAGAACTAACACATTTTCACAAAGAAGTATACATCATTTGCGTCGCAGTTTTGACCCCTATAGAGTATTATTACAAAGTGTTGTAAAGGGGCCAGTAATTTGCAATACTGGAGGTACTTTTAGATTATTCAATGATTTCCAAATGTCTTACCTAATATCCTACATAGAGGTTCATCTTCTATAAATGTTTTCTGCATCATGTCTAAGCATTGCTTTCGGTTCGATTCCTCCATATCTCGGATTTGGTATCTGAAAATATACTTTTTTATATTTATTTGGGTTAGCAATCAGTGTATATAGTACAGTATTACCTACTCAATACAGTACCTACATTTATTTCAAAATATGTTATACATACATGAATAACTTCAGAGCTGTCTTATATAACGGTAACGTACCTTTACCATTTTTGTATCCATTAGCGACGTGTTTTACTATTAAAAAAATCTTCTGCTTGTTTTTCAATATCTTCTGCGCATACTGCGCATATCAGTTGTCACAGTTCTTATAAATAAATAAGTAAATATCCCTGGACAAGTTACACAAATTGAATCTAACTCCAAAGTAAGCAAATTATATGCTTGTATTATAGGTGTTAGTCAACGATTCTATTACAAAGAAATAGGTACTTAAATAGATACCAGAATAAGTTTAATAAAAACCCAGACCTGGAAATGCAGACAGCTAAATGTTCATCACACAAATGCCTGCCCCCGTCGGGAATCGAACCCGAGCCTCGCGGTTGATCGGTGTAGTTAGGCGTGTACGCTAGCCACTCGAACAACGTGGCGGTTAATTCTTATCTTCTCACTTTTCGAAAAACACTTGTAATTTTCCACAAGATACTTTACGAAACACTTTTTGTTACAAGTATATCTTATCGTGTTAAAGAAAATAAAGTAGGTAGGTATATTGTGAAAAATTACTAGTGTTATTTGAATAAGGTCTAATAAGAATTCTACACCGCGCCAATGATACAGAATATTCTGTGAAACTCTAGTTTTACACGTCTCTACGTTAAGTGTGTCATAAGCTGCACTAACGACTACTTCGTATCTTCATATGACTGCGAACAAGCACATGGCTCTCCTGATGAGGTTGTCACCTCTATGTCATAACTTACATAATAGGTGGTTCTCCATTCCTGGACCTCCCTTGGAATCTGCTCCAGACTCTGCCCACTGGCACACTTGTTGGTCGCTCCCACTGCATCCTAAGAAAAATAAAATACGAGTAAGTTACTGTGTCCGACCAGTAGGGTTACTCTTGAATGTCGATTACATGCATTTTGGAAATTGGATTCGGATTTGTATCATTTTGTACTTTAGAACGCAATACAAACGTATCGGATACATTTAAAGTATTTTCACGCCCAAATCCCCGAAGAGGTAGGCAGAGGCACAACCAGGGCACCCACGACTAGCCGAAGACACTAAGTCCCACAATGTGATAGGTGGCAAGCCTATCGCCAATCGGGCACATTTCCAATCCCGACCAACATTTTTTTTTATTAGAAAATTGGAATATCCAAATTTCTTTTTGATGCCCGACCCGGGATTCGACCCGGGACCTCACGCAGTCAAGTCCGACACCCGGACCGCTAGACCACAGAGGCGATTACACATCGGATACAGTTATTGTTTTAAGCTAAATGTTTTGTTAATAAATGTATCCGACATAATAACTTATTGATTTATTTATTGCCCCGTATTGGTCCGGGCTCCTTTGAAGAATAGACCACCCGCCTTCCTGCCAAGCAGCTCGTAAAAAGCAAGCATAGGCTTACCGTCACTAACACCGTGATATCTGACTAGGTGGTAGACTTTCGCAGCGACTCGCCCGGATTGGTACCATCGCCTTTTCTATTCCTACCGCCGTGACGCCAGCACTTGCCGTTGTCCGTGTTCCGGATCGGAGGAAAAGGTAGCCTGTACATTTATTGTTGCTCGAGACCTAACATCCCGGCCTCCGGTTGGCAACGCATCATTACCACCTTTGGTGTCTCTATGCGGCGTGAATTTCTTACCATCAGGAAATCCGTCTGCTTGTTTGCCTTTTAATATCATAAAAAATAAAAAAAACGTTTATTATTATTAAAATGTTAATAATTAATTCGCTAGCGTTGTGTTCAAGAGTACAAACTGACATAAATCTGATTCCAATTTCCAATTTGTATGAAATCGAGATTCAAGGGTAACCAACCTTTATTTTTATTGTTTATAGGTACATACATACATACATATTTTCACGCCAAGTCCCTTACGGGGTAGGCAGAGAGTATCGAGTGCCAGATCTCACGATCCTGACAAACCTATCTTGCTTCCTTCACATTCATAACCCTTTTCATACAAACACGCCGGTTTCGGAGACTCTTGACACCACCCTCGGATAATATCCGATTGATCTGATCGTGAAATGTCAGCCTTGGTCTCCCCGGGTACCTACATCCATCTACATTCGCATTGTATATCTGCTTTGTCAATCTTTCATCTGTCATTCTTTCCACATGATCGAACCAGTGGAGCATGCCCTTTCGCATTTTAAGACCAACACTTTCTTTTAATCCCACTCTTTCTCGGATTTCACTGTTACGAATGCGGTCAGCGAGCGTTACACCACAGATTTTCCGT
>NJDC01001874.1:48737-79207 GCA_002245475.1 Calephelis virginiensis | reverse complement strand
GGTTCCATCGAATGCAGCGATGTATTGATGTAAATGTACGCTATTTTGAAAAGTTATAATAAAACTAATAACTTGCTAGAATGCTTAGTTTTTGATTTTCTAAGAACTTCCAGTTTGACCCTCGTATACCATATAAAAGTATGGATTAAATTATAATCCAAAGGTGGTAAAAAGATACTCTAAATTCGTCATGTTTTTATCAAAAAATAACGAATGTGGAGTAAGATATTATGCAGGTCTGTAGCAATCATGAAGCTGGCATCCCATACTTTCTGCCAACTCCACATAGTACTTGACGTCATGATGTGAATGAGTATAAGTTACGTCTCTATATATGTATGCATTCTGGTATTTTCAATTTCGTAGATAAATCGATTAGGTAAAAAGTTACATATGACCTTTGATGGGTACCTTTATACCTTTTATAGTACCTACACCACAGAGAACAATAGCCACGTTTCTATAGGAGTTGGATCTGACTTTTGTCATGTCAATGTCATGTCCCAAAATAAACTATACTTAAATTGGTTTGTCTTTATGTAGTAAACATCATTCTGTTTGAAAAACACCCAAATAGCCACGATTTTTTATAATAGCGTCAACTTACTTTTAAGGATAGAATCCACAATTACCTTCACACGACTATGGCGTAGCTTAAAAGTTTAGTCATAATCGATAAGCGAGAAGGGTAATTAGGCGTACGATTTGGCCATCCTTCTTTAGTCCAGTACTACTAATACTTCCTTATTTTTATTGTGATAGATTTTTTTTTATGTTATAGGAAGGCAAACAAGCAGACGGATTTCCTGATGGTAAGAAATTCACGCCGCCTAGAGACACCAAAGATGGTAATGGTGCCAATCTGAGGTCCGGATGTTAGTCCTCGAGCAAAAGTAAGTTTGCCGGCTACCTTACCCTCCGAACCGGAACACGTCATGATGTAATGGCGGCAGGAATAGGTAAGGCGGTGGTACCAAGTGGTGGTACCGGGCGAGTCGCTGCCAAACTCTACCACCTAGTCAGATGTCACGGTGTTAGTGACAATAAGCCTATGCTCGCCTTTTACGAGCTACCTGGCAAGAAAGGCAGATGGTCTATTATGCAAAGGAGCCCGGACCAACAAGGGGGTTGTGTTATTGTATGTAAACCTATACCCCCTTATATTAATATTTGGCCAGTCCTTTCAAAGTTACTCTGTATATGTAATACAGTCAAGAACTATCTCGAACACATCAGGTTTAAAAAGCGAAAAAAAATAATGAAGTACAGTGTATAACGAAACCAAAACATATTCAAAGTAAATATAGTAGGTATAAATCATTTTTTTTCCTTTTAAGACACGTTTAGACCTACGGTCATACTGCCTGTTCCATCTTCTATTTTTTCATTCTTAATTTCTTCTGCTTGTTTTAAATTAGGTTAACGCTGTATTTTGTTTTTCTTTTTGTACAAAATATTAAAAAAAAACTTTTATTTACAATTTGTTATTTGCATATTTAACGGCTTTCGCTTTTACTATGCCTTACTTATTCTGCCTTCTTCTTTTATAAATATGGCTTTCGATCGTTTTTCACGACTACTTTGCCAATGTCAAGTTAATTAATTATTATACAGTCATTAGTCACTATGTACAAAGTCATGTCAGGTCAGGGTCTTGAGTAAAGCGGTGGCTTCGTTACTCAAGCGCATCTAGTGAGATTTGACGGCAGCGAGGAAATAGACGATACACTAATTTCTTAATTATTATAACATTTGTGCACTTTCACTGAACAAAATTAATCTAATTCCCACCTAAATTAACCAATTTCACTCGATATAAAAACGAAATACAATAATAATGAAAAAAATTTGACTACTTTCATTCACAATGGCACCAAAACTCCAACAATCTATGCCTTAGGTATTTCATTTCATTTGTGCATTTGACATAATTTTGTTTAACTATTCATTTTCCTCGGTTACCTTGTCAGTTGTAGTTGTCCTTTTCAGTTGTGTTTTTACACATGAAAGCCAATGTTAATTTTTAACATAACGGGAACCTATCCAAAACTATTTCAACAATGTCCCAAAAATGTATTTTTTATAGATTTTCTTCAATAAATCGTTTCCCTTACCCAGTCCCATGCCTGGTATGTTGTGCTAATCATCTATATTTTTTAAACAAAACTTTGTATATAATAACCTATACAAAACGTTAAAATTTTCAGCTTCAGATTACATTTGTCTAACACTCTTTTATATTTATAGTTTATAATGTAAAAAAATATAACGTACGAGTCCTTATCATTAAATTAATTCAGTTATTCAGGTTTTTCCCCGATTTACTGCTTTTATCTTCAAGATTTGAAGGAAACTAAGTCTACTCTACTTTTAAATGTTTCTGCCAATCGGGACAAATATAAGTTAGGTGTATTGTGTAGCCGGAATATATGCTATTCCCTAGTAAGGAATGTGTTGTTGCTTCATGGTTACACCACGTTTATTAATGAAGTTTTAATGAGAAGATATTTTTATCTTTGGTTAAGTTACTTAGGAGCGTTTTGGTTTACGTTTTGGTAACTTAAAATCTGTATTTCAATAAAAAAAATTCGAAACATGATATTCCACATGTGTATATTTCCAAGTATTTTTTTTAATTTGTCATCATGCCTATTGTCAGAAATCAACGTGAAACAACAGCTGACAAACACAACGCTTCACACTTTGCTATGAAGCCCTCATACACTTCCTGCATAAACAGTAAAGAAAGGAATTAAAAATTTCGCAACCGGATTTTAAACCTCAGTTGTTCAAACAGTTTGAGCATTCGTCGGATTGAGATGAAAGGGTACAGGTTTAAATCCTATTTGGGGTCAAAAATTCTTCATTTAAAATTATCTGAAATTTAACCCAAGCACAGGAAAAATGCTTAAATAAAAATACCTTGAGAGAAACGAAATTTATGGCAATATAAATGTTAAATTTGTCTGTAACGATGAACTCATTTAGTAGGTACTCAGAATTGTGTATCTATAGGACATAACTACCCACTTTAACGGGAAAGGAAGGAATTAAAAAATTCGCCATAGGATTTGAATCGTTAGTAGCTTAAAGGGTGAAAGCATTCGTAGGCTCGAGGCGAAAAAGCACAGACTTAAATCCTGTCTGGCGCAAAAATATTTCTTACCTTAAAATTTGTAGAAAAGTCATAGAATTTTGAGAGAACTACCAACACGTTGAAGCAGTTGATGTAATGTCAGACAGGAGAAGCTTGGTCATGGAAATATGTTGTTAAAATAAAATAAAAAGCTTATTCTTTGTGAACTATTTATTTAACGTCTTTGTAATTTTATTTTTAGATCACAGTTTCAATATCTAACACTACGAGTTTACAATCTTGGTTTTATTTACTTCAGAAACATTTTTATAGACTAAAAATCTCGAACCATTAGTTTCTTATAAACACATAGCAATTACCTAAAATTACTGAAAATGTTAAGTATATAGAATGACAAAAATCTACTTTTAACAGCTTCGGAAATGCGGAAAATAACGAATATCTAATGGGAAATGAGGGAAAATTAAATTTAGGCAGTGAAGGTGATTATATAGGATTGAAATTGTATCGAGATTCCAGAACCACATTTAAATTAAAAATATTACCTACCTACTATATTCTTAATTTAAATTCATAAATATGAGAATATAAATAGGTAAGTTTATTACATATAGTACATAATATATTACGATTAATTGAGTACGTTTATTAACTTAAAATTATTAGCCTTAAATTTTGTTACATTTGTAAAAAAATGTGATACTTACATTTTAAAATTATTAGTAAAAACAAATTTAAATAACTTATCAAGCTACCCAACGGTAATCTTGACACGAACTGCAGATTAATAGCGTTAGTTTTTTTAAACAATACTTAATAAACTAAATCTTAGCTTAAATATGTATAATCAATTTTAATAGCAACCAGCGGGAGAAAAAAATTATAACTGTCATTACCTAGTTAGAATTGTGATGATCAAATTATACAATTATATTGAAAAAATCTTAAAATATAATACAATTAAAATAATATATTACACAGCCATGTTGTCAAGAAACCTTAAAAAATACCTACTGTAAATAGCCGATTTTAATCAACATCTAAACCTTGCCTATATTTAGTTGTCCCTGTTTTGTTGTTAGACAAAATTAGTCATGTTTATTTGAAACAGGAAAGGAATAAAAAGTGAATTTACTACACACAACTAAAAACTAAAATTAGTCATTTTATTTTTTAAGTAATTATATACAAAAACTTGACTAATTATTTACAAAAAAATACCAATAGTTTCATGCTTTTCTATTATTTTAAAAACGTTTAGATTTTGAGCATTTAACAGCAAAAGAAAATTCTAAAAACTATTTTCAAAAGAAGTTTGTATGTTTTTATTTATATTTTAATTACTTTCATTTACTACATTTCTACTTAACACTTTTATGAGTACTTTACATTTTTCCTAGACATAAATAATACTAAACAACAACTTATTACCTAATAAGAAGTTAAGGTTACCAATCTTATTACTTTTCTTTAATAAGATTTTGTTCAAAAGTAATAAATGAACAAATAACTAAAAGTAACGAATTATATTTAGTGTAGCTACTTTGTTTAGCAAAAAAGACCGAAAAACTGTTTTATTTTGTTACCTATGCGGTAAAACAAAATTCACATCAGATTTTTTTAAGAATGCTAGACATGAAAATGGGCACAATCTGCCAAGTATTTGAGTCTCGTCCTGCTGCTAGTGTAAGATTTTTCGACCTTTAATTTTGATACAAATCCAGAGCTACTTCTGGTAACCCTAAACTAAGTGAACTTTAATCTAAGATGGCTGTTTATCACAAAATGGCGTCGATCACGAAATGCTAGATGGTGCTTGCTGCTGTAGCAATTCCCAGTAGAGACCACGTTTCCTGACTAACTCATCGTGGGATCCACTTTCAGCTACTACACCTGTAAAAAAATATTACTTAAATTATAAATTGAAAATTTGACCACCTAATCGTGAAGATTGACTCCTTACGGAGGACGGCATTTATGTGTTAAACACTTAGACATCTGCATTTCTGGCTCTGAGTGTTTGTTAAATTCATTCCAATATATTATGTTCAAAAATTTCGTTAACGTAAAATACCCATACCACAAGTAGATAGGTATGTAATCTGCTTACTTTTGAAGTAAGATCAAATTTATTTAAGGACTAGCCTCGGCGAACTTGGTATCGCTTGACATTAACATCTACTAACAGTTTATGAATGGAATAAAACATTGTTTTTCCATTTTCCTGCAAAATTTTCCGTTTTTTTCGCAACAAAAAATAACAGCACAAATGGTTATTTGATGACCACGCTATATTAGGATTCATTTTTACCGACTCAAAAAAAACGAGGAGATTCTCAATTCGACTATGTTTTTTTGTACGTTTTTTACGCGATCACTCGGCCATTAGCCAACCGAGTTTGATGGTTCCTTTTAAGAAAGATGGGTCATGATTCCGATATGGTCCCATATTAGTTTTATCACGATTAGACTACTGGTTTTTGGTTAATAATTAATAGTCAAAAAATACTAGTAGGACATTGATAAAGTATATGTGGGACCGTTTCGGAACCATTTAATAACTTTCGAAAAAAGAATTATCAAATCGCAATGTGGTACCCAATGAAATAGTTGGTAGCCTGTTTTTGCAGTTTTACTGCTTTTAGTAATTATATAGCTAAAAAAATAACATACTATCTTGACTTCACCAGGGTAGAATAGATTTTCATGCAAAATCTCATATTTGAAAAAATTTTGATTTTGAAAAATGTATTTTGTGTTCAATTTGGATTTTTGCCTGTGTAGATTTCACATACGTGTGTATGTCAAATTTCACCAAAATAGGTTAAGCGGTTAAGCCGTGAAAGTGTAAGAGTTAGACAAACAGACGGACTTTTTCATTAATAACTTTAGTAAGGATACCTGTATCCTGCAACTGCTAGCTTCGCTGTGGTACGTTATAGTTATATGGATGATAAAAAATGAAAGTTAATATAAAATATTCGAACTATTTACCTTTATCTATAACACAAATGGTGTCTGCGTGTCGGACGGTGGCTAGACGGTGAGCGATGATAACAGTCGTCCGGTCCTTCGAGGCAGCTTCCAAAGCAGCTTGTACCGCCTGCGGTCATAAAATATATTAAGTTTTAGTGAAAACTTTATTAGCCGCATTAATTGAGAAAGGAGAAAACCCTTTGAGTATTTTTATACTGTCAGAAATCCTAAGTTTTTTTAAGTATTCAAAGGCATCAGAAATTTCAAAGAAGTTGTATAGAATTGGATGGCCAGCATGGAAACAGTTTACCTGATCATAAGAAACATACACCAGGAATAATGAAAGAGCTCGCCAAACTTGACATTAAATTTGTTTTGTATCCTTTTCATTAAAAGTGGAACATACCAGTAAACAGATATGGTCGGCAGCGACAGGTAAAGTGGTGTTCATCTGAACGAGTCGTCGTAAAACTTTGACATCACGTCACGTAGATGCTTGTTTTGTACTGGCTGCTTAGCAGGTAAGCAGTTAAACTATTTTAAAAGTACCTGTCATTAGTGGGAGGTAAAAGTAGTGTTTCATCACTACATGGTATAAAACAAAGTTGCTTTCTTTGTCCCTGTGTCCCTTTGAATGCTTAAAACTACGAAACGGATTTTGATGCGGTTTTTTTAATAGATAAAGCGGTTGAAGAGGAAGGTTTATATGTATATTTTATAACCGTGTGAAGCCGGAGCGGGCAGCTAGTACGGTATAAACAATGTCTGTGGTGTAATGCTCGCTTATAACATTCACAACAGAGAGATCCAAGAAAGAGTGGTCAACCCACACAAGAAAGTGTCGGTGTAAAAACAAGGGCATGCTCCGTTGGTTCGGTCATGTGGAAGGAATGGCAAATGAAAGCTTGACAAAACTGACATGTAATGCAAATGTGGATGGGTGTAAACCAAGGTTGACATTCTACGATCGAATCGCTCGGATATTTTCCGAGAGTTGTGTCCAAAGTCTCCGAAACCGGTGTGCTTGCATGTAAAAAGTTATAAATGTAGAGGAAGCTAGGCACGTCTGTCTCTTTTTCTTATCTTAGCGTATCTTCTAAGGGACTTGGCGTGAAGATAAATGTTTATGTATAATTAATAAAGATGAGCCGACCTTCTCGCTAGAGGCGTCCAAGGCGGAGGTGGCCTCGTCCAGCAGCAGCACCCGCGGCCTGCGCAGCAGCGCCCGCGCGATCGCCACCCGCTGCTTCTGCCCCCCCGACAGCGCCGCGCTGCCCGCCTCCAGCACCGTGTCGTAGCCCTGCGACAATATCAATGTCTCACAATCAGAGGGAGAGGTGGCTTCTTCAAGGATAACATATAGAAAGACATATGTAGGGGTGACTTGCAAGGTAACAACATATACAGTATACTACATACGGTGCGACCTGGAAGATTTCGCACACAACAGTTCCAAGGGCACCAAAACAGCGAAACTAAAACGTATTCTACATCTGTTATACGAGTAATAAATACCCGCAAATATATAGATTCTATAAAGTATCTACTACTATATTCAAAAATTGATAGATTGTGGAAGTCCTTTTTTAGGTGCTTCAGCTTACTCAAGTCTTATGAATTAAAACTATTCGAGATTTTCTAACGCATAAAATAATGAACACGGCTCTCCAAATGATAACCGAGAACCCTGGCTTATAGATACCATAAATGTTACCAGTGCGTCGCTGCGATGCACCCAAGACGTTAGACAAAACACGAGGGAGGTCTACTGTTAACTCGTTACAGAGCGAGTAAAAAATTCTCTCTCATTGTACCTGATTTGATAAAAAGTTAGCAATAAATAACTTACCAAAGGAAGACTAGCAACAAAGTTGTGGACGTTAGCTTGTTTCGCCACAGACATGATATCTTCAAGAGGAACGTCTCTAGAATTATCCCCATAGGCGATATTATCCCGGATGGATCTCTCGAACATAACTGGCTCTTGCTGAACAAGACCGAGTTGCTTGCGGAGTTGAGGCAGTGTCAAGTCGCGTTTGATGTCTTTGTCGTCTAATGTCTGTAAAAAAGTATAAAATTAAAATAAACCAAGTAATTTAAATGTGCTAAGTTACTCCTCTATGAACACAATATATTTTATACTCACACACGGTGATATATTATCTACATATTCAAACAATATAACTCTTAAAATGCCGTAATTATTCTAAGAAAAAGTTATTGATTATAATTAAAACTTTCCCACAAATATTGCCCATGAGTATATTATTTGGGAGGAAAAAAAATATTGTGTTTTCATTCTGTGAATATCATTACATTATAGAGGGTGGAATATAATCAAAACTTTGAAGAGGTATAGGGAGGAAGTCATAATACTGCAATCCTCTGCTTGAAAGCATACTTCAAGAAAATTATAACTTCGTCATTTTGGAACTATTATCAAAAACAATCTGAGAATATTATTACTTATTAGCCACCTTTACAAAGTTAAGCTCCTTTCGTATGCGGTATCTACGTAGAACATACTCACCACTCTTCCATTATCAGGGTCATAGCTCCTCATCAAGAGATGCATAAGAGTAGATTTTCCGCAGCCGGAAGGTCCGACCAGCGCCAACGTTTTACCCGCGGGTAGTTCCAGATTGATACCTTTCAAAACCGGGACTTGAGGTCTAGTAGGGTAATGGAAATGAATCGATTCGAAGTTCAGCTTTCCTGTGGCTGCCTGTTGACAAAAATAAATATTATTGAGTAGCCAAAATAACACAATCTATGAAAGGCCTTGATGACGGTCGAGTAAAATAAGATTTTATGGCTCATCGGTAAGGCTCGCCGTTAATGCATTGCAATACTATTGGGCCTTTCGGTATTTAAAGGCCCGACTCGTGGCTTGTCATGTTTACTATTTTTTATACTCGTCTCTTTGGGCAAAACCGTCCATCAACCACTCACAAACCACGAGTAAAATCATTGTCCTTCCAATTTGCGATCAAGGCTGGCACGGCGATCATCGACTTATAAAAGACTTGTAAAAGAAAGTATATTCACGCCCATATCCCCAAAAAGGTAGGCAGAGGCACAACCAGGGTACCCACGACTAGGCGAAGACACTGAGTCCCACAATGTGATATGTGGCGAGCCTATCGCCAACCGGGCACAAATCCAATTAAGAACAACAATTTTTTTATTAGAAAATTGGAAAAACCAAATTTTCTTTTTGTTGCTCGACCCAAGATTCGAACCCGGGACCTCATTAAGTCAAGTACAAACCTGAACCGCTAGACCACAGAGGCGACCAGACAATTCCATCGACATTTCACTTACCCAGTTGCTATCATCATCAGCAGTATCTAGAGTCTGCACCAGAGGCTGTCTCTGCAACATTCGTATGATACGAGCTCCAGACCGTCTGGCGGCTGCAAAACTTGGTGCAAATGATAAAGCTTCTGCTAACATCCACGCGCCGTACACCAATGCTTCTGATACCCTATAAAAATAACATAATTATTAATTAAGAAAATATCTTCGCCGAATATCATCGCCGAATTATATATTAAATATACTTGGAAAATCAGACTTTAAAATTTAAATTGCTTCTGTGGTCTAGCGGTCGTATTGGACTTCACTTCACTTAATAAGGTCCCGGGTATGACACGGTGTCGGGCAATAGAAAGAAAATGTATTTTTAAATTTTCTTATTTTTATAAGGGCAACGATGCCCGGGATATCATGTATGCCAAATTGGCGATTGGTTTGCCATAGCGTCTTCGGCTAGTCGAGGGTGTCCTGGTTGTGCCCACCTCTCCAGGAATTCAGGCGTGAAGATACATACTTACATGATTTGTTCAAGATGCAAAGTATTAACAAACAAAGAAAAAAGACGGTTCTTACAATATGGCATATTCGTATTGCAAGTCTTCCCTAGCGATGAGGTAGCCTCCGTAAGCGAGGGACACGGCATATCCGAAGGTAGGAGCGGCGAGACAGAGTCCATACACCGGCCCCCGTACCCACAGCGCACCGCGCGCTTCCTTCCCCGCGAGCTCTAGAGCTACTGAGTACTTCTCTAGGATTGTGCTTTCCACACCTGAAAGAATGGACCCATGTTAAAGAAAAATTGGTAATTCCTTGGAAGCAAAACACAATAATTCACTATTGAGTATATATTCCGCGGGTCACAAATTTATAGCGAGCCTGATAGATATTGTCACCGTATTTTACGAGATAATTAAGCAAATTATAAAGGTCATATATTTTATAGATATTTGGACTTAGAATCGAATACTAAATACTCTCCTTCAACAGGTTCAACAGGTCTTAAGTAATACTCTGTATAGTGTTTCAGTGTCGTGTAAAATTCCTGGATTTGCAAGTTGTCGACATGAAGCAGATTGCCTGGATAATAAGCTTGTCAGTTGATCTTCAAACGAGTAGATCCACCTTTGTGGGCAACATGGGCAACCAACCCAACTGACGTCACACTTATACGGACTGTTGAGGTTGACAGGTTGAGAATAATGTTGTTGTGTGGAGCTGGATATAATTAAGATTTTCGGCAGTGTAGATTCCAATCCATCTCCTACGCACTGTCTTTTCTGTTTTGTCGCGTTTTAATACTTATATTTTTATTCTAACGGGAAATCACAAATTCAATAATTTTATTTGTATCCAAGTATAGATTTCTGCAAACTAACCCCTTCTATCAATTAAATAGACGTATTCACTAAAATAATTGAATGATTGAACAAGCTCTATACATGTATTACTCTTTTAAATTTACATCTCTGCACGAAGCTCTCAGCCTTGTGCTAGTTTCACCAACCTTAGTAAATATTGTTTATTCGAAAATTCACCTGACCAAACTGACCAGAAAGTGGTCGAAAGAATTCAAAATTTATACCCTTAGTATAGACCTATTATGACAAAGTGCCATTACAATATGCATTGTAGATTACGGATGGATAGTGTACTAACTAAGGAAACCAAGGGTTAAATGCATCAAGCTTGTAGTTGCCAAAGAAATTACCAAGACTGTGGACGGTGCGCACGTTGATGACAGCTTCTGTGGCCATCCGTGAAGCACTCTCCAAAGCACAACGCTCTCGGTTCTCGGTCCGCTTTGTCACCCACCCCTCTAGAGTTATTCCTCCTATCACCTGCATATAAAACATTAATAAATCGATTATTATAAAAAGTCCCCATGATTCATCTATTTTCACAACCTAGCTAGTTGTCGCGCATATCGTAAAGCTTTTCTATCCCGAATGCGAGTTACTAGGATATAACCTAGGCTAACATATTCATAAATGAATAAATATTTCTTGAACATATTACACAAAGTAATATATCCCCAAAGCAACCAAATTAAAAAAGCCCATAACATAGGCATGTGGGTGTTAGTCAACGATTCTAACACTTCAGTAGATATCTGAATATATTTAATAAGCACCCAGACCCGCAAATGCAGACACCAAATGTTAATACAAATGACTTCCCCCGTTGGGAGACGAACCCGAGCCTCGCGCTTGCACCGATCAACCGCAAGGCTCGGGCAAGTCGGGCTTGTACGCTAGCGTCTCGACCAACGAGGTGACTTACTATTGTTCCTACGCCTTTTGTCGGGCCCTTCAGGATCCCTAATTTGTTGAATAATAACATGATAGATAAGCTCGCCTTTTGTATAATGTTACATATTTACTTGTTTTCTGACTTTTTGTGTACAATAAAGAATTAAATAAATAAATAAATAAATGTTGAATTAAGAAGTAAAAATGATATACTGCTTTTTTTTCGAAATTACTACTTAGACTTTTACAACGTCACCGGTGTTGTGGGCGAGCACAGTGCTCAGCCAGAGAAATATATTTTGCACGAAAATTTTACACAGCCGGACTGTGTAAAATTTTAATCAGATAAAACTAATACATTTCAATGGATACTTACACATGGTATACTAAGCAGGCTGACTAGCGTCATTTTCCAAGAAAAGAACATGGCGAGTCCTACACCTAGAATCATGGTGCTGATGCCTTGCAGCATGGTTCCTAGTCGTGTACCTAGAGGGAAAATATCGGTTATCAATATAAATTAAGGATGAGCGAATGGGATGAGGGTTTGGTTGCATAATTTGGATCAACTGATTTCCTATCAACAAAGTAGTGAGAAGTTAACACTGGCTAGTTTCAGTCTCAAATAAGGCTTGCACAATTAAGCCTAGAAATTTACGAAGGAGGCTTTCATTTGGCAATGCATGTTCGGCGTCTATCGGCGACGAATTTTGCTGGCTTCGGGAAATGTGTTTGCTTCTTTAACCTCTGATTATCATGGACGGATTCCTGATTCCTGAATGGTCATTCAAGATTGTTTTAACAATATAAATTTCGTTCTGTACAAATAAGTAAATTTTCTTCCAAACCTTTGATGGGGAGATATAAAATGGGTTTGATCATGAGGACAATATCAATAAATCTACTAAATTCATCCATTTTATTAAAAATTCCATTTCTCACTAGATACTGTTAGCGTAACGAACTTCATTCTAAGAATCAAATATACAACTGCTAATAAACAATGAAAAAAATACTCTTACTCACCAGTAGCTCCTTGAACCGCAGCGCAGTCACTCGCCAGACGTGCACATAGGGCACCTACGGAGTTGGTAGGGACGTCAAACCATCCTTGTTCCTGGTAAAATAAAAATAGTACTATTAAAAAAAGGTGGGTATATCAGGTCTCTTTTCTATTGGTATTTATCCAAGTCCGGAATTGGAAGTTAGATCCTTACAGGCAAATAAACCACCCACTTTAGCTAATTATAAAATTAATTATTGCAGATTCTTTCTGATGCCACTTAACTGCGAAGATACTTCCTTAAAGAGAGGCGTTAAGAATTCCTTAAGGAAAATGTGTAGCTCAATATTTCTTCAAGGTCACCGACGCATCTGGAAGACCCGATATCGAGGATATCTGAGGAGAACAGTAATAACTTGTCACCAGGGCCATTGGCAATAGTTTGTTTTGTCTCTAGACCACATGCACCGCCACGCGAGAGCTAGAGAAACTGCAGACGACCAATGGAGAGCCAGCAAATACATCAGGTGATGCAGCGTCGCCAAAGGGAGTCGCCTGAGACGAGACGGCAGAGCTAGACTGTACCAGCTACAAGTTCGTACCAACTATCATGAAGAAGGAAGGCAGTTTCGTTTCTATTTTTAAAGTTAAGATTACAAAAAAACAAACTCTCTAAGTTTATTTTAGCAGATTTTCTCAAAGTGTGCCTGCGATTTCCATGCGAAGTACCACTTGTATGGTCTTTTTATTAAAGTTAGCCTGATTTTGAGAAAAAATATATCTCAAAGACCTGCTTTTGAGATTGTTAAATATCTAAATCGGCACTCAATTTGAAGTACACATATATACTCGTATGTCTCACCTGTACTAAATAGTTGGCAAAGGTCCGGATTCTCAGTCTGTCTGTGAGTCTGCACCCAGCCAACCCGAACAACCAGGCCTGGAGGAACGTGATGATTCCGCTAATGGCAGCCGCGATACCAAACAGACCTGCATATATCTGGGACTGCCGAAGGATCTCCTCTTGATCCGGCCACGAGAACATCTGCAAATACAGTAATATATTACAATATGCTGATCAAATTGGTAGTTAACAACAAAAAAGTTCGGAGAACCTCTTTTTTTTCTGTCAAACTAATAGTGCTCGAATTTTAAAAGTGATTTGAGTTTGAGTCACGTTAGAATACTACATAACAGAAACAATGTAGTTTTATTTTTATTTTAACTTAACAATTTAGTTTTAGATTCACCTCAATAAATTTATGTACTAAGAAATTCACGTTTTCTGTAAGCAGCTTAAATTTAGACATCATAATAGCAGAGGTAAGGCGTTGGGGCAGTACCAACCCGTAGTCGATGTAACACTCTATTAGTACTCTATTACTTAGCCCATCAAGAATCATTTGAGCCATTTAACAATCTAATTCACCTACTAGATTATTCCCCTGAAGGTGATGGTGTCGTCACATCCCTTTTTAAGAAACCTGTACCTAATAACTTACCCCGTATAACTTGGAGAACAAATACGCGAAGCAAGGCATGGTAGCGCCTATCAATAGGGAAGCTATACCACCACCAAGTAGGAGATGCCACTCTTTACTGTTTAGTTTGAGCAGTTGCCAACTTGATACATCTTCTTCCGTGACTGTTTCTGGGGTCTGAAATTAAGAAATTGTTAAAAGATTAAAATCCTGAAGGTGAGAAGCCTAATCAGAGTCTTTACCATGAGTTAGTATAGATTATGTTCCGTAAGTTACATGTCGAAATCTATGTCACTATTGGTCTGAAAGTGTTTCACTTAGTTACTAATAAAGGCGCTGTTCAAAGTTTTCATACAAATAATTTACAAATAATGTAATATTAAACTTAATGTAATAGTAAACTTGACAAGCCGTAAACTCATGGTAAGGGCTCACGGAGTGAGTTTCGATTTCCGATTGCTATTTCGGCAATAGAGCAGCAATGCACTTTAGACGCTATGGTGCCTTTAGGTAAAGTGAGCAAGAGTATGAGTACTTATAGCTTGTAAAAAGGAGGTATCTTTTCCCACATACCTCGTCTTCGGGTAGAATATTTGGCATAATGTGATGAGAGGCTATGGATCCCAGACGACTGCTGCCGCGGACGAAGCGGTCGCGAACGAAGTGTTCTGTGCAAAAAAAAACAACATTTTAATGCTTCCTCTATATACCACAGTATTTATATACTACTGAATCTAAACTGATTGCTAAGCTCGTAAAAACTAATACAAAATGTGGAGAAATCCATCGATATTTATAACTCCTGATGGAAACAGAGGGTTTTTATAAGTTTGAGGTGTCATAATAACTCCTAAACGAAAGGACTAATTTCGATGCGATTTTTTTTAAAAGCTGACATAATCGAGATGGTTTTTAGCTGCATTACGGATAGTTTTGTAGAGTTTACTGGACGTTTTTTTTTAAATATTTATTTGCAGTATTTTCGCATAAAAGATTTTGTTAAGCCTCTTACGTGAAAATATTGTCCACACTACCCTTTAAACCTGAACATAAATATGGTCGTTCAGGCGGATCCCCTAAAAAGATAGTTCTTTTGTAAAAGAGGAAACGAAGACCACAATCCAAAGAACACCGCAATACCAAATCACTGCATTGCTGTTATGACAGAAAGGAGTATCTATCAAGTGTGCTATTTTGGGGGTTCTCAATTCGTATTAGTTTGGTCAAATACATAATAATATTATAAATGCGAAAGTCTGTTAAACCACTGGACTAACCCATTTACCTACTTTCCTCATTTAATAGACAAAATCCACCACCCAATTCGCAAAGTGATATAAGTGGAAGAAATTTTATACTATTTTTTTTCTACGCTGACAAAGAAGCTAGTAGTCCAGGGTTGCCAACTAGGTTTATGAAAAAGACGTAGGCCAGATCTCAAATTACGTAGATTTGCTCAAAGTTACAGATGAAAAGTTCGTAGATCTACGTATTCTGTTAAGTACACTTTTAAAAGTTCGATCTTTATGTTTGTAACGAATCATTTAACGTAATTTTCGTATAAAATTACGTAGAATTTGAACTGAAGTACGCAGATACGCAGAAACGGCCTTAAATACGTAGATCTACGTAAAAATACGAAGAGTTGGCAGCACTGTAGTAGTCTAATAACTTACGACTGTGTGTAGAGCAAACACTGCTTGTTCGTCGCAGTTTGATTTTTTTCTTCTCCGCCTCCGCGTCAACAACATCATCATCAGTTGTCTCAGCAACAGCGTTGTAGCTCCTGCAATGTTTACATCATTTTTATTCAAAGTACCTATCTTTACATCGTTATAGCAATTTCCTCTCTCGATGTTCATAGTCGATATCCGGCATCGGACATGACTTCTTGAGTCTCGGGTTCGATCCCCATGTCGGGAATAAAAACAATTTTTTATTTAAATTTTCTAATAAAAATAACGTTGCCTGGGATCGAATATGCGCGCCCGGTTGGTGATAGGCCTGCCATCTACCACATTGTGGGACTTAGTGTCTTCGGCTAGTCGGAGGTTCCTTTGTTGTACCTGTTGCCCTTATTGTGCCTCTGCGTACTTCTGCGGTGATATGGGCTTGAAGATACTATATCCATACACCTACATCCCAGTAGAGATTGAAAAGACAACCAGGGTACCTACCTATCATTAGCCGAAGGTACTGTAGGACACAGTGAGATAGGCAGTAAAACTATCGCTTTAATTAGTTTATTTGAATGGTTTGTTTTAAAATCTTTACATTGATTATAAATAATTGTTATTTTCTTAAAGTCCTTGGAGTCAATTAAAGATAGATTTTCAACCGGTGTGACTCTGACGATGGCAGTGGAAGTTATAAAGATATTAAACTTATATAAATCATTCTATTAATTAATTATACATAAACTACAAACCTATTCGTCATGTCTTCTTGCACAAGTTTCCAATAAGCACCTTTTAATTCCAACAGCTGAAGATGAGTGCCTTGCTCAAGAACTGAACCTTGTTCCATGTACACTATTCGGGAGGCATTTACAATTGTTGATAACCTGAAAAGAGGTTTATTAGTTAGGTACATTTCTAAAACACTTTATTGAAAATTTGTGAATAATGCCGTTTGCATAGGTAGTAAAAAATGATAAAAAAAAAGAATTAAATGTGTACACTGAATCTTATATAATAAAAAAAGTGTCTTCGGCTAGTCGTGGGTGCCTTGGTTGTACCTCTTCAGGGATATGGGCGTGAAGATACTTACTTACTTACTTACTGAATCTTAAACGTAAAGTATAAGTTACCTGTGGGATACCACCAGCGTTGTTCTGCCCTTACTGGCTGCATCCAGAGCTGCTTGAACCTAAATCAAAAAAATTGCATTTACTGCTAGCAGTAGAAACCCCAAACAGTTGCTACTTAAGAAGACGGCAGCGACAAAGAGACTTAAATTTGAGATCGTATTCCAGCTACAAAGTTGACATTGACATTTGAGATGGGAGTTGGGGATATATCCGAGGCCTTACCATGAATTTACGGCTTGTCAATACTCGCTATCATCTCTGTAAATTATTTGTATGGAAACTTTGAACGTCGCCTCTATTAATAACCAAGAGAAACACATTTCCAGACTTAAAGTGTCATTTATTTTGGCACGTAACTTACCGAACGTAATATATTCCAATACTCATGGTAAAAGCTCTACTCTGTGTTTAATTTCCAACACGAGCAGGCATTTGTGTAATGAACATCTTAATGTAGTTATTTCTGGGTTTGGGTGTGTTTAATAAAGTAATCTAATATACGTTTAAGTATAGAAATACTATCATAATGTATCAGTATCGTTGACGCGATACTCGTAACACAAGCATAATATAATTTGCTTACTTTTGGGTAAGATACATTTGTGAAATTTGTCCAGGGATATTTATTATCATTATTTATTAATATCTCGATAACAGGAATTCTACTCACTTGTCTCTCAGAAGCTGGATCCAAAGCTGAAGTAGGTTCGTCCAGCAGTAAGATGGCAGGTTTCCGAAGGAGAGCTCGGGCAATGGCGATCCTCTGCTTCTGACCCCCTGACAACTGGGCTCCTTTCTCTCCCAACATAGTGTCATATCCCTGATTAATAAGATTAATGAGTTAATTAGGGATGCGACGATACGACCGTCGTCCGCTAGTAGAATAATCCAGTTACTAAAGCCCGGTTCCTACAATCAACGATCCGTAATCCGTTAGTATAACCATTAATAGTTTGCATTAAAACTAACGAAGCGTTGCTCATAGTTTCTCAAAATGTTGAGAGTTAGCAACGAATAACGAACGACTGTAGTTAGATTTCATATTTTTAAACAAAGAAACACTTGTACTGTTTTACGTATCACTTATAATTTATTATTTTGTAAATAGACTGTCGGTTTGGCTTATACAACATCATCAGGGCCAAAACTTAAACTAGGTACTTAACAATATTTTTGATTTGTAAATATAAATTCATTAATAATGGGTAAATACAAATAACTTTAATAGGTTTGCGCCCTGATGTTGCTGCTATAAGCGAAACCGGTAGGCTATTTACAAAATAATAAATTACAAGTGATACGTAAAACAGTACAAGTGTTTCTTTGTTTAAAAATATGAATATTTCGAAACGCCGACGATGGAAAATATCAAATATATGTAGTTAGATTTTTTACTATTCGTACAAAGAACTGCCTTTACTAAGAAAAACGACTCGTTTTTTGAATATAGGAACCGAGCATAAGACTGCTGCATTGTTCAACTAGTGTAATTAGTCAGACTACCTAGTGATGCTGCAACAACTTGCCTTTAAAGATACAGAGGTTAAAATTATAGTCTTTAAGTTAAAAACGCACCGTTAACGTTTGGATGTCTATGGCCATTTCATGTCACTGTCATCGGGAAATTTACCACCTCACCTACAACCATCACCACACTTCACATTATGCTGCCACCATAAACTCAGTGGTCATTGCCGTCGTGTTCAGATTGAAATTGATTTGAAGGGTAGGCTAGCAAATATACTTGCAAATAAGGTCTAATATTTCAATAATAGAAATGGCACCAATATATTCTATGGTACCTAATATCATTAAGAGCCGTCTGCTTTTTCGTTATGGTATATTAAGTATTCTTAAATGTAATCACTTACATTAGCAAGTTTTGAAACAAAAAGATGCGCGTGCGCCGTTTTAGCTGCTTCAATCATGTCTGCTTCTGTAGCGGTCTCCATTCCAAGCATGATGTTCTCTCTGATCGTACCACTAAATAGGACTGGTTCCTGGCCTACTACACCTGGAAGCAAACAGAATAAAATATCACACAGTTGCCTCTTGTATGTTTACGTGAAATTAAGATAATTTATTATTATTATTATATACGATCTGTCCCCTTATGTGTTTATGACATTATACTCGGCATTTTCTCCGTTAATTATTTATATAAAATAATAAACAGGGCCTATATATGTAACTGAGAGAAATCCCTTTTTAGACCAAAATCACTATACTTAAATTATCGAACATTATCTATTACAATTCTTAGTAAAGGTACTAAAAGTGGAACGTTTAGCCCTTAATAAAATATATTAATAAATGGACATCACTACCTATTCAATTTAAAGCCGGCTTAGTAACGTCAAATTAGAAAGAAATTTTAGTGCTCCAGTGCAGCAGGTTTGACTATTATACTCCAAAATAACTAGTTTCACTAAATTTATATACAAAAATCAAATACAAATAAAAAATCTAATTCTAAGTTTAACATTTTTTATTATTTTTTGCTTATTTTTTGTAATTCTTTGAGTGAAAAGAATAGGTAGGTGCGGATTTTTTAAAAGTCTTATCTTTGCCTAGATAATTTGGTTAAAGTTCTTAAAAACCTGTGAATAAACTTACCTATACTTCTTCTAAAGTGTTGTAAGTGCAAGCTGTTTAAGTGGTGACCATCAACGCTGATATTGCCGCTGTCGGGCTCGTATGCTCTTTGAAGTAGTTGCAGAAGAGTTGACTTGCCACATCCAGATCCTCCAACGAGAGCTATTGTTTCACCAGCATTTACCTTTAAGCTTAAGCCTCTTAATACCTGGAAGATAAAATATTAGGCTAAAACAGAAGTCCAAACTAATGTAAATTGCGTGAAGAGGTTTTCTGACATAAATTTTTAACCACTCTACCAGTTGCTAGTGGAATGATTGACTAATTTTGACACTTTATTCACCTACTGCCTCATAAACTGAGACTAAATTAAAAAGAAGTAAAGTTGATATTTTAGTCTATATAACAATGTAATAAAGACCAGGTTAAATATACCTTGGAATACTTTATGTATGTTTATTAATATTGATCGCCTTGTTGGTCGAGGGGTTTGCGTACATGGCTAACTCCACCGACCAACCGCGAGGCTCGTGTTCGATTCCCGACGAACGCAGGCATTTGTGTGATGAACATTTAGATGTCTGTATTTCCGGGTGTGAGTGTTTATTAAATTTAATCAGGTATCTATTTAAGTATTTCTATGTGTTAGTATCGTTTACTAGCACCCAAAACACAAGCATATAATTTGCTTACTTTGGCGTTAGATTTAATTTGTGTAACTAGTCCCGGGATATTTATTTTATTTAGTTATTTAATGATCTAGTGCAGACTAAGTGGTAGAGATTTGTATTTTTTGTAGGTGACATCGCTTAACCTATTCCCATCGCCGTAACGTCCAAATTTGTAGTTTTCTTTTTCCGGTTTGAATTTTGCTACAAAATTTACGCAAGAAACTAATTCTATTTTCTATATTCAAATCTGTCTATCTGTTGACAGATTCTTTTATTATGTTTTTATGTCTGTAACTATGACTTTATACATATCTTTACACCAAGTCCCTTACGCCTTAGACAGAAAGTATCAACTGCCAAATGTCACGATCTTTGCATTTTTGCTATCTTCCTCCACATTCATAACTTTTGATACAAAAATCTGGTTTCAGAGACACTTAACACTATCCTCGGATAAAACCCGAGCGCTTTGATAGTGGAATATCAATCTTTGTCTAACCGGGTACCTACATCCATCCACATTCGAATAGTATTTTGTTTAGTAATCTTTCATCTGGCATTCTTTCCACATGACGGATCATTAATAATTGTTCAATATTAAAAAACATCCAATACCAATTACCAATATATGTCTTACGCACGTGATATTGCTTGTTATCAACAAAATAAACTAAGTGGTATGTCCATTACTTTTCAATTCATATTTAATTAGATCAATAAGCTAATAATCGCAACTAATTGAAATTTATGGTTTCTTTAATAAATGTTAGTGCGCTTTCGATGGTTTTAAAAAGACAGCAAACTAGGTAAAAGTTGGGTGCAAAACGGTTAAGGGTAGCGCACACTTGATAGAATGCAACTTGGCGCATTGCCGCGATTTGATCCGCCTTGATCGCTTTCACAGATTTTGTATGGAACAACGTACACAACGCCGGGCGTATTTGCGTGTTGCGGATTTGTTCATGTGCAATGCTAAGCGCCCCGACCCGTCACGCTGTGCCCCGTCCAAATGTGCACTGTTCTTAACAGCCTTTAACACCACAATCATTTTTAATAGCTAGATCCGCGCCGTGTTAACTACACTTCTAACTAGGATAGAAAACGCAATATGGTACCTTTGTTAATAAAAAATTAAATTCTAGAACAATTCATCAAGAGCTGAAATCTTGCCTTTTGAGGAAACAAAATAGTACTGATGCAAATAGCTGCTATTTAATAGCAGCCTGATAAAGCCAGGTACATACAGTACAGGGCCTCAACATAATTTCAACAAGCACTGACGACGGTATTGTGTATATATGTATACTCTTAATTATTTGTTTGTGTACAATAACATTTTAAATAAATAAATAAAATTCCTCAACTAACCTTAACATCAGGTCTCGAAGGATAATTGAAGTACAAGTTTTCAAACACGATGTTCCCCTTGAACCTATGGAAATATGGAGACTTTTTTAAAAAATATTTACTAATTTGAGTTATCACAATACACTATTTCTTCTTTTCTTAGGCTTGGATATTTTTGCAAACAATAGGAAAAGTAATCTAACTAAAACATTTATTATGAAATGTATTAGAACCATTTATTGGACTTTTTTTTAATTCTGTTAGTATTATTTTAAAATAAAAAATGGAAATTATTGTTTTAGAAACGAATTACAAAAAAATAATTCAATTGTAAAAGCATTAAAAACTGCGACCTTAAATCTTTAAAAACACATACAGATTGTTATTTTTTTAAATGCCTTGAGTATTGTTTTTTAGAATATTTAATTTTATGTCTGCATACCACTATTTGGAAATAACGGCTAGAAAAATATTAGACTTAATATTAAATAATTATATCAATAGAATAATCCATTACATCACGTTTTTTTTCTTATCCGTTCCCTTTTTGAGTATTAATAATTCTATTACATTTTACCTATCGGGTTTAGTTCCAATGTTCTCCAGCGCGTTGATTTTAGACTGTCTCTCCAGGATCTTGAACAGAGACTTGGCAGCTCCTCTTGCAGTTGAGAATATCTCCAGGTGAGGATTGAACATGGCGATGTTTTGGGCAGCCATGAATGTGCAGAAAAGGACCTGCGGAGAGGGAATTATAATTAGTTTTGATGTCTCAAGGTGCAACCCAATGCTTAATCCATACTTCATTCATTGCTATATTTCATTTCACCATTCACATTTCACTGCTAAACCTCTAGACTGATTTTGATTAAAATTAGTATGGACATATTTAAAGACCCGAGTTCAAACATAAGCTACTTTTAAAAACTTCCACAGTTCTTTATTGGCGGACGAAAGTTTGCACGATACTCTTCTACGCTAACGAAGTCGTGGCCATACAGCTACCGCTATGCAAAGTTTCAGCCAAAAAAGAGACTCGCGTTTTCAATACTCTCTTCAGAGATGAGAGTGAAAAAGCCAAAAGGGAAACAAAATATTTTTTTTTACTGCAAACATATTTGCGCCACCACTCTTAAGAAATTAGTTAGCGTATGAATGATTTTATTTATTTTGTTTGCTTTGATGTAGAATGCTCACTATCAAACAAGGTGCAGTGAGTTATTTACTTTATGAAAGAAGAAATTTGTTTGTAAAATAGAGAAAATAAAATATTTCCACAGACTGGTACAATTAACATTATATATTAACAATTACGTGCAGTACTACTATTTAAATTATGCCCTTCGGCTTGACACTTTTTACTCTTTCTACTTTTATTTTTAAATTGGCTGACCTAATCTAAATTTAAGCGAAATAACAATTAACGAATATAGCCGAAGCGCATAATTTAAATAACACTACTGTAGATAAACATACATATCTCCTCTCCTTTCACGTCTCTATCTCTCTCTTATATTACGTCACATATCTCCATACAATAAACTATGAAGTGATGGCGGTAGAAAGAGGCAATAACAAATTATTAGCTAAGGTACCAAACAGTAAGGAAATTTTACCGTAATCATAATTCCAGGATGATACTCCTTTTCCTCCACAGGTACATCCATATCCCTAACACAGAGGGCAGCACCATACGCGAACACAACAGCGTTGAGGGTGTAAGTGAAAAACCAGCCTAGACCTGCTCCTCCGCCTGCCCAGGTACACCTACGCTTGGCTGCGGAACTTGCGCCTGCCAGCGCTTCGGTATACCTGTCAAGATGTTTGGATTAATGTCCCTTATTAATCAGCAAGGTTACGAATTTAAGCCAACAAATTATGAAATATTTGGGTGCTGAAGTCTCCTTTTCCATTCCGTCTAATTCAGAATTACTTTACATTGCTTAAAATTTTGGACAACAATTAAGAGTTTGAACAGTCAATTTTATTTAAATTATTATCTGTTACAAAGGGCCGGACATTCAAAGAAATTTTTTTTTCATTTCGAACGCCAGAAATGAACAAAACACAGACAAAAATATATTTTATGTGGCTAATAATTATAGGCGGCGGATATTTGATACTCCCTGCGTTCTGCAATTGATAAGCAGTAACCCTAGTAAGTATGCAATTAATCTATTTTTAACGATGACCATTAGGATTTCAGTAGGATATATAAGATAGTAATCTCCACCATCATGGTCCCCCTGGCATAACTCGCCTCTACTTCACTCGTTTAGGTACAGGTATGAATACGACGATGGTAACGAAGGAGGTGCATTTTCAGGTATTTTTCTGTGCACACTTGTATTTTAGAATTTCTTTGTAATTTTGAAAATTTTGGTTTTTTTATTCTTAGGAATTTTTGTAGGTACTCTTATGGCGTGGCGTAAATCTTCTCTGAAACCTTACATCATAATTATTTCTGCTATTAAAACTGACAAAATAATCCGTTTACGATGGAAGTGGTAGAATTTACCTAGATACTTCCTGGTCTTCCCCAGCGTAAGCTCTGACGGTCCTGATGGCAGACAACGCCTGTTCAACTATCCTGCCAGCAGCACCGTATGCGACCACCTCTTCCGCAGAACATCGCGTTTGATACTAAAATAATTAAACATTTATTAACACTCATGATTTATCACTTCTACTTAGTTATTTGTTTAATTTTTAGTAAGGTCCACTTGGATAAAAAAAGTAAACTAAATAAATATACATTTTTTTTTCTAAACTAAAATAAAAATTATGAAAAATCAATTGATAAAAAATTTAAATAATTTTCAAGAGATTAAGAGTGTTATCAGTTATTAATTATTACTGTTAGTCATGTCTGTTTTAGTTTCTTCTAAAAGAAAGTCTGTGTATGTATGTTTATGTTATACTAGCCGACCCGGCGAACTTCTATAGATTAAAGCATTGTTTTTCCATTTTCCATACAATTTACTGGTTTTACTTTTCATAAGAATCTTCTCTTAACAATAACTAACACAACAAAATTAGCCTAATAGGTCCATCCGTTCAGATGTGATGCGAAGACTACGCGAAACGGGGATTAATTTTTATATATAAAGATTACCTTGGCAACAGTGGCAGCAGATATCAGTGCCAGTGGTATAACTGCCAATCCCGCCAGCGTCAGTTGCCAGCCGTGTACCAGCGCGACGGTGGATGTGAGCACCACACACCCGGACAGATACGATGCCATAGCTACATGTTCACCAACACCCAGTTTCAACTTTTCCGTGTCTCTGTTGAAATTTTAACTTGTTAAGATAAACAATACAAATAAACTCAACCACAACAACCCTTTATCAGAGAACGGTCCATAAAAAATTTTTTTAAGGATCGCGCATACTAGAGCGGACTGCACTAGGGCATTGTACAGGACGAAACAGTATGGAAATTACATACGTTCGAAACGCTGCACTCACAAAAAAATGCGCATCGATGAGTCCGCTAAATTATTTTTGCGGTGCTGCAGTACCGAGTGCCGTGTCATGGCCAATTTCACTTTGTGTCCGCCATCTTTGAAATACAACTAATGCATTCGTCTTTTGTTTCGATTAACCGACGCTGTGAGATTTGCTACTTATATAGCAAAATATATAAATAAATACTCGTAGTATTTGGAAACTACGCAAATATTGCGATTCAATTGAAAAGGCAACCTTGTTGCTTCGTTTGAGTTTAAATATTTTATCAACTAGTATGGAATACTATCCCATATTATTTGTACTGGGGCTCATTTAGCGTTCATGCATTGTGGTTGGAGCAATGCACACAAGTACAGAATAAGTTTGTGCATACTACCTCCGGTTGTCAGGACCGTCGTGCGGTTTTAAAGCGTCTTCTACACTTGCCCAATATTGCGAAGCATTTCAAACAACTATCGGAACGCTACTTTTTTAAACAACGTGCCTTCCGGCCAGACAGCTCGTAAAAGGCGAGCATAGGCTTAGTACCTAGTAGAGTTTCGCAGCGACTCGCCCGGATTGGTACCACCGCCCTACCTATTCCTGCCGACATAATATCTAACGACTGCCGTTGATGTGTTCCGATTTGCAGGGTAAGGTAGCCGGTAAACTTACTTTTGCTTGAGGCCTAACATCCCGGCCACAGGTTAGCAACGCACCATTACCATCTTTGGTGTCTTTAGGCGGCATGAATTTCTTACCATCAGAAAATCGGTCTGCCTAGCCGAACCCGGTGCTAGCACCCGTGTCGCACCGGCGGCGGACTGCACTATCAGGTCGAGACCATCTTATATTTTACTACCAACTTATTTTCACGCCAAGTAGGCAGAAAATATCGGTTGCCATATATCACGGTCCTTGTTAATTTGAATAGCTTCCTTCATACTAATTGACGCATTCTATTACTATTAAATTTAAATATTTAAAAAAGCTCACTCAGTCAAACTCGATGCGAAGTTCATAGTTGTGTTGGTGTCAAAGAATGCTGTTTCTTGGCTTAACACTGATCTTAACAGTTTCCAGCGTATTCTTGTTATCTGAAATAGCAATGGTTAAATTTTTATTACAATCACTTTGAATATGTACGTATCTAATAAACAATTCAAAAATTCCAGTAGTAAAAACTTAATCAATCAAAAACGCATTTTTCTACATATTACAGCATTAAGGGTTTATAAATAATCTTACATACACACACATACTTTTTGTATGTATGAACGTAATGCGTGTGTACACAAGAAACCTACAGGAAAAAATTTTGCTAAGCAGTTTAGATTTAGAGAAAACATATGGTGCCCTTTATAATAACATCTCAAAATGTTGCGACATCAGAAATTGCTCACTAACGGTCAATGTTAATAATGTGAGACACAAAGATAGATTTCAAGCTAGATAGCTTCGTATCCTATACCTAATTGTCATATTTATCCTGTCCACAGATATGTTATTGGCAAGCCTCAACATAAGAACGAATCAAAATATCAATCTTGGATAGCAAGTTTTGGATTAGGATTGATCATTAATATTGGCCGTAAGAGAATGTTCTGTTACACTTTCAGCCTGGTTGAAAGCACTAAACTATGAAGAGACTGAATCTACCGTAGGTTTGATTGATGTACGCGCTAATTATCTTTAACTTTTCAGTTTAAAATAGGTATTGGTATTTTGGTCAATTGTTTATTTTAATTAGTATTTTATTTTTTATTCTATGTTTCTTATTTTGGTCATTTTAGAATAATTGTAGAGGAATTTTATAAGTTTAATGTAATTGTAAACTATTGGTATATTCTTAATTGGTATCCCAAAACACAGGCTTTGCCTAGTTTGGGGACCCCTGGAAAGTCACATAATTAACATTAGATTCACTCATTTGTCTCATTCTTATTTAAGTTTAAATGTCATGTCTTGTTATTGATTAAATTTATTATTATTATTTAAGAAGCTTACATTGAATTGGCAATTAACTTATTTTATTTTATTACAAGGTATGATTTCATTAGGCAACTCAAACTTTGTACTAAGGTTACTTTTGGTGGTTTTGCTATTAAAATATTAAAAAAAATTAAAACATTTAATATTCCCGACAAAATCTGTCCGTAAGTAACTATCAACCACATCAATTGTGGCAACTTTGAACTTTTAAACAAAGATCCGCCTAGAAATCGGTTCTTTAGTTTATGCGTTATCAACCACAGATACACACATACATAGAAAAGTAAAACTAGTAACTCTCTTCTTTAAAAAAAAGCTGCATCCTCGTAGTAAAAAAGAGTAATTTGAGTTTTATGAACACTTGCCATTTTTCCAGCAGACCAGTTTGCCAGCGTCACAGCACTAGCAGCTGTTATCAGCTGGCATACAATTATCGCCAAACTGGCCAAAGCGAACGACCCTGAGTCATCCACCAGCGCGTCCATGTGTAACGTTCTGTTGGTTTGCTCTCTGAAATAAAAAAAAACAATTAAAAAAACATTAAAAAATTCCAATTGAATAACTATTCCATTTTAAAAATATTTTAATTCTGAAAAAAAAGTATCTTCCTGTCTATATCCTCGAAATGGGAGGCAGAGGTACAACCCACGACTATGTGGCAAGCCTATCGCCAATCGGGCACGTAAACAATCCTAGGCAACGTTATTTTTATTAGAAAATTTAAATCTATTTTGAATGTTCTATGTGAGTTTTACTTTATTTAATACTAGAGGCCCGCCTCGGCGTCGCACGGTTATGAAATGTACACCTTCTACCTTCCTCTTCAATCACTTTATCTATTAAAAAAACCCAACCAAATCCGCTACGTAGTATTAAAGATTTAAGCATACAGAGGGACACAGGGACAGAGGAAGCGACTTTGTTTTTTACTATGTATTGATTTATGATTTAGAGCAGCGGTCGGCATCTTTTTGGTAGGCAAGGGCCACAAGGCGGCAAAATAAACTAAAGGTGGGCCACATTTGTAATATTTACCCTAGAAGCCAAATATATCTACGTATAATTGGCCATGTCCCATAAAAAAAAAGAAAATGGGCAGAGAGAAGCGGGCTGAATCTGCACTATACGCCGTATATTATACGGTCAAGCGCGGAAAGTTCTTGAATTTATTTTTTCAAGACATCACGGGCCGCAAGTAAGACGTCGGCCCGGTGGGTTGCGGGTTGCCGACCGCTGATTTAGAGAGTTTGATTAGGAAATGATGCATTCAGAAATTACGATTGCACGCACGGTAAAGAGCACAAATTTGTAAAATGACATTTCAGAAAAGCATTTTTACCAACAGCCAAAAATAACACCTTAAGGGTTATAATAATAAATTAATAAAAATATACCTAATAGTAATAAGTAATAAATATCAAATGCGATCCTGGGTTAAATTTTATACTTAATTAAACGAGCAGGAGTTCGGAGCTAACTTAGGGCCACTTGCACATTTCCGGGATACATTTAATATTGAGTTACCCTGTCAAATATGAGGTGATTTAGACCTAGTTGGACGCTAACTCAGTGTTAAATACTTAACCCAGGAACGTGCAAGTTGCCCTTAGAGATAAGTATTTAACACAGGGATGTCCAAATGGCCCTAAAAGTATTGCTTTTGACAGTTCATACCAGAGTCTAAAAATACAACGTTATAAGAGGCGGGACTTCTATAGATACATAGCAAACTCGAATTTGTATAAAGTTTACTTGAAAAGGTATAATCGTATAATTTGAAAGTGGGGAAAAAATGTATGACAGTCATGTCGAAGGTCTGTTCGAGGCTTACAAAGTCGCGGATAGCAGCTATTTCAAAATCACTCATCTATATATGTATATAAAAATGAATTCCCAATTTGCGTATAGATCGCATCACGATTTTCAAGAAAAGGATCATATGAAGAGAAAAACAGGAAAAATTGTAGGAAAAGTGGTAAAAACCACACTTTAATTTTATCTATCTGTTAGTAGCTGTTAAAGTTAAGCGATATGGAGTTCGCCGGGTCGGCTAGTTTTTGATGTCATTATGGCAAATGTAAATTAGGTACTTACATTACTCTCCCCCCACCAAACAGGTACAATATGTAGACATTTGAGGGTGGGGGTTCCGCATTGTGTCTCTGAATGAAGAGTGCTGACATCTCCCCATATATCAGTACGGCTCCCACCAAACCTCCAGAACATATGAAAGCCACCACTACTCCTATACATGTTGCAATTTTTTCTGTGATAGTACCGTACCGCCACTGTAACAAAGAAAAATGCGACAATATAATATAAAAAAATATATTTTTTTATCGCCGATGTGGTCGCCCGGTTGGCGATAGGTTTGCTAGGTATCTGTCACATTGTGGGACTTAGTATTTTCCACTTGTCGTGGGTGCCCTGGTTGCACCTCTGCCTAAGTCTTTACAGATATGGGCATGGTGATATTGTTTTTATGTAGATATTACTTAATATATAAAAACTTTACTATCTCACTTTGTATTCTTTTCATGCTACTACTACTACTTACTATCTACGTGAGCAAAGGAGAATGAAAAACTTATAACACTGTCTCTGCCTTCTTAATAAATATAGACTAAAGTTAGTTATAACTGTAATAAGGACTTTAATACTAGTTTGAACATTATAGTACTTTATTCTATGTTTATTAATAAGACGGTTAAAGTTTATTTGAAAAACGTATACCGAAATAATATTTTATTACATGCATCAGAAACATATTCAATACCTATTACAATTCATTATTTAAAACCCGTCAAATTAGTTCAGGATTACGCAATGCAACAGCAAACTGGTCATAAAATAGGTACGCGAAAATATAAGGCTCTCAAATTCTCAGTTAAATAGTTTTCAAATTCAGAAACGATTTCATTAAATGTAAGTAGATTAAAAGCTAACAAATCAATTTTTTAATGTGTATTGTGTAATCAACACTGGCTTGGTTCGTGATTATTACAATAATAGGTCGTAGTAATAAATGTTTTGTATTAATTAATATGACGATACGCCACTGTTAATAACGCGTTTACTAAAGCAATCAACGTTTGTTTTGTTATTATGTTACAACATAGGAATTTTATAGTTACACTAACCAACCCGGCGAACTTTGTATTGCTTGACAATAACAGCTAAGAATCAGTTTATATAGATTAAAGCATAGGTTTTCCGAATATCCCTGCAAATTCCCCGGCTTTTTCTTATTTTTTTTTCGTAAAAACATTTTCACTAGTTTAACCAATATAAAACAAACTACCAAAATTGGCGCATCCGTTCAGTCGTGATGCTATGACCACGGAAAATGGGAATTTATACATATATATAAAATATATATATGTATAAATATCACTCATATTTTCATTAGCGACTGTACACCTGCATGCGATTGTAGATATTATTAAAATATGATAAAACTAGATGTTGCTTGCGTTTAGA
>NJDC01001874.1:30056-47629 GCA_002245475.1 Calephelis virginiensis | reverse complement strand
GATCCCGCGGGATTGAGATATCTAATCCCGAGGGATCTCGACTTGACCATTTCGAGTCGGGATTGCATTCCCTATCTATTGTACAGTTTGCTGTCCTCTCAAGGATGAGAAAACATTTTCGTTGTACTTATTAGATTCAACTGAAATAATCCTTTGTTACTGTACTTCGATGTAAACTGATAATTCTTTAGTGATTAATTAATCTGTGGCTATACTCTATATTTCTCAAAGAGAAGAATAAGGCTAGACGTATGGCAAGAGATGCAACATTTTTGTCAAAAAAAATATGGGCTGTACTACTGGAGTAAAGGCAGAAGTGGAAACTTGATTATTAACGTTGTGCATTTTTGATATTTTGGAATGGTTGGGGAATAATTTTGCACGAATTGCTTTAATTATCAGTATGAAAGTACTATCATTTATGCACAAATATTATTTTCATATTAATAACCTGCGTTTGGCTTGACAAAAACTCGCTAAAGTAAGACTACGTGATGGCAATACAAAAACAGCAATGAATCTATGTTTTATTTTAGATCTCGCGCCGTCTTATTCGCACATGCGCCCTGCGCCGTCTTACGATCTGACGCGAGTTTAGAAGTTTTTACCCATTCCAAAAAAAAGTGCGCAACGCCGCTAAAGAAATGCTCGTTGATGTTGTTAATTATAAAGCACTTCCTCTTCAGAATTTACTAGAATTTAAACAAGGTAAAACTGCAAAAAATCGATATCAATGTTACCAAATCGCGATTTAGTATTTCAGTTCAATAAAATTGGTTTTTTAACATATACACTATCTTTTTTTTTTCAAAAATACAGCCAGGGACGCTTAGAATAATATAAGTACTTTAACGATACCTCAAACCTCCAAAACTGTTCAGACATCAAGGAATAATAAATTTTTTGGGTAGCCTTGTAAAAACAGGATTTATGATATTTTTGTTAATTTGTTCTAGACGATGAATTTAGTGTAGGTAGGTGTAGGTACGTCTGTGAGGTCGTTCCAATACGTTAGTAGCAACCAGTAACTAACTATTTACAAAATATTGATTACTTTTCTTTCAAAGTTTTTGCTACATTTCGACGCACCTTGCTTCGCATTGATGTAAAATATACATATAAACCTTAGCGAAGTAAAACTGCAAAAAAACTCACTTCGATTCTAATAAGGAAGTCATCTACATATACAAAAAATGAGTATTTTTCTCGAATTGCCTGGGATTCCATTATCAGATCCAGACTTGGTAGTCATTTTACCACCATTTCGAAAGTGTGTCTTTCAAACACAAAAATAATTTTTAAAATCGTTTTAGAAATGATGGAAAAATCGATAAACATTGCTAAGTACATAAAGAATAAAAGCCGAACATATTATGACCTCCTCCTTTTTTCGAAGTCTATCAAAGAAGTACTATTAAAATATGTTTGTTGTTGACCAATCAATCATCAATGTAGGTAATAACACACAAAAATACAGTCGAATTGATAACCTCCTTCTTTCTGAAACGGTTTAAAAAAACTATAACTAATTTATAAATATACGTTGTATAACGGTCATAAAACATACAGGTACCTACGAGTTGAATCGAATTCGAAATATTTATTTAAAATTTATGACCACAGGCTAAAGTACTCCAAGTTTTAAGTTGACATTATAATCTGTAATAAAGACTACCTCTAATGTCAAATTAAATCTTGTAGTACTTTTGTCTATGATTATTAATAAAATAGCTAGGAATTAGCTAGTAATTCTTAAACAATATAATGTACCAGAGCTTGGTAAAACTGTAAGAATGCTGCTTTATAATGTATAATTAAAAAAATTGAGATAAAATAACGATGATAAGTTTACAATAAGTAATGGTTAAGTTGTACCTTGAATTAGCTTAGGTTGGGGGCTGACTTAGAATGAAGACTCGCCTAATTACCACTTAGGTAATTAAGATTATCATGCGATAAAAGCTACTGTGTCTAATAAGCTTAACTAGGTATTTACTGGAAAAATGCCGTCATGCCAATGTCCTTGCATGAGCAGAGGTTCCAATATGGCAGTGGAGCCTATACTTTATGCTGTGAAGATCGACTTGAGAAAAGTTTAAGGGCTTAAGATCAACAGCTTTTTTTTATGTATTTTTTTTTATTATCTATTGGTAATAATAATATGTAATTTATATTATCGTTTAGTTTTATGTTGTAATCATAAGTAATTATTAGCAGCTTTACACACATTTGTAGATAAAAAATATTCGAAATTCGAAAATAAAATCTTGTAGGTACTAACTGGCGTAACCCCTAAGATCGACCGTGGAACCTCTCGCGATCGAAAAGGTCGATCGCGATCGACCGTTTGGGCAACACTGCATTATGGCATACACTTTTCCCGTGTTAGTCTGGGTTTGCAGATGGTTTGCAGAGTAAAATAGACCATCTGCCTTTCTACCTGACAGCTTATAAGTAGGGATGCAACATCGTACACAAAAATATCGATATTATTATATCGATGTTTTTAAAAACGAAACATCGAAACGATGTTTTATAAAATATTAGCAGGGTTAACGTACGACCATGATATAGTGAGAAAAAGCAATTTCATATATAGATTGAATTAGATTCGTATTAGTAATAAAATTACGGACTTATATTGATACTTTAAATAAAACAGTTATAACATGCCAGCATATGAATAGTGATTATTTCACCACATCAAAATCTGTAAATAAAAATAATTTGGTGAAAATGAACAAACTTTTTTTTCAAACACGAACGACGCGACGGAGCTGCACATGGACGTCAAACATACAGCGGTTCGTTCTCTTGCTCACTTTGATCGTAAGAGTGAGACAAAAATAGAAAATACAATGGCGTGCGAGTCACTAAGATTATATGTATATTATTAACTTACAAACAGATGGCACTGAAATAGAACATCGCTCATAAAACATCGTTGATAATGAACAATGTATCGATGTTTTCTTGTTGTTTAACATCGATGTTAAAACAACGATATATATGAACGATTCCTCGATATCTTAAAATATCGATGTATATTTTGCATCCCTACTTGTAAGAGGCAAGCGTGGGTTAAATGTGTAGGGTTTCACCCATAGTAACAATGCCATGTACCGATAATGACAAGGTTTACATATTTAAAGTCTTACAGTATTATAGATTTTCCTCTTATTACATTATTACATTGGAATGCAAAATTTTACTGTTATATTATAAACTTTATACCCAATCATTAAGTATATTTGAAATTTTATTAATTATCTATAGCAATCACTACTTAGATTTTAACGATTACACAATTTTTACAACGTCAGTATATATACCATGTCAATAAACAACGATAAATAATGTCAATTAATATTCAAATATATATATTTATTAATTTTCTGTCACATTGTGGGAATTAGTATCTTCTGCTAGTCGTGGGTGTCCGGGTTGTGTCTACCTTTTCGGGGATATGGTCGTGAAGATATATTTTTATGTAAAAATTAAATAGAAATATCTCTCATTTTGTGTTCTTTATATGCGACTCTTATGGATTTTTTGGGGATTTTGGCGTGAAGATATTTACTGTATTTATAGTATACTAGCGTTGCCCGCGTGATTAATGGTCCCACAGTAAAAAAATCGGGATAAAAATTATCCTATATGTGCCAAATTTCATGAAAATCGGTTCAGCAGTTTTTGTGTGACAGAGTAACAAACAAACATACAAACTTTCGCATTCATAACATTAGTAGGATGTATATAATGTATATCCAAATTAAACTTACATTGATTTCTTTTGTCCTACTGTCCAATATGTATGATGACAATATTATTGTCAGGGCGGGCAGGTTATCGGAATCGTAATGTTAAATTTAATTAAGGAAACCCACGACGCACGAGGGACTTCCCCGACACCAAGCCCGCATCGGTGAGTGGAAAAATTTAAACATTGCATTTGAGTAGTTCACGACCCGAATACTAAATATTTATTATACTCATTTTTGAATAAACACTGTAATTATACAAAGAAATAAAATTGGTGTGTCTGTTTGTAATATTAAATATGTATATTGTATATAAAATAACCGCTTATTACTACAGGAATATGTTTGTATATACAGTACATGTACCAAAATAATATGTTTGTCTGTCTGCCTGTCTGTCAGTCTGTCTTTTTGTTTGTTCAAGCTTATCTCTAAAATAGGTGGACCGATTTTGATAAGACTTCCACTGGCAGTTAGCTAATGTAATCGGGAGTACTGAGGCTACTTTTATTTTAGCAAAAAAAATAAAAATTAAAATCAACTAAATTACGTTTATTACCTACCTATTTAATACTTTATTGCACACAAAAAAATATCAAAGATAGTTGAAATAAAAATGCACAAAAGGCGAGCTCAAGCTAAAGAAATTTCTTCCAACCAACCGAAAAGAATGAAGCTGTGAAAATAAAATGGAAGGCATCGTACTTTTACTTTTTTGGAACCAAGTCGCGGGCACATCTAGTCTTGTATGTAATAGATGGACTTCGATTTCATTATTTTTTATGCCCTTTCAAATAAAGAAAATCATTTTTGAAATACGTTTAGAAATGCCAAAGAAATCGCCTAACATACCTACCTACCTACATAAAAAATATAGGAGTCGAACATGTAAACTCCAATTTTTTCAATTTTTATCGCATCGGTCTAGTGGTCCAGGTGTTGGACTTGACTTCATTAGGTCCCGGGTTCGATTCCCGGGTCGGGCAACTAAAAGAAAATGTGGTTTTCCAATTTTTTACTAAAAAAATTTTGCTCAGGATTGAATGTCGGGCACACATTGGCGATAGACTTGACACCTATCACAATGTGGAACTTAGTGGCTTTGGCTAGTCGTGGGTGCCTTGGTTGTACCTCTGCCTAAATCTTCGGGAATATGAGTTTGAAGATACTTACTTTTTTTCAAAAATGGTTAAAAATTAATCTGTTTGGTAATTACCGGATGGACCGATTTTGCTCTTTTTTGTAGTGTTATTGTCTAAAAAAAAGGTTCTAGCATAAAAACAATTTTCATATTTAGAACAGGACATCGTCTGTCGACTCAGATATTTTTTGTGAAATAAAATTAAAATGATCTAGGTATTTACTTAATATGTGTGTTAAAAAATTTCCTGCTAGGTATCCAGCTGTTCCGGCAAACTAATGGCCTGGTACCATCCCATTTTTTAATTTTTTTATAGTTATAGTGCTATTTGTGCCGAGTCCAATTAAGAAATCAAAATCCATGAAAATTTGTTTATTTGTTCCCGACTTATAAGTGTTAGAAACTTGACTTCGTTATTAGTTAATAAATACTAATTAAGAATGCTTAAACATCTATCAGCGCCGCTCAGATTGGTACCAGATACCAGATTAGTGCCTATCTATATTTTCTCTCGCCGTAACGTCAGTTATTGCCACTGTCGTGTTCCGGTTTTGGGGGATGGGCTTGTCTATAAACTTACATATGCAAGAGGTTTGACATACCAGCCTTGGTTTGGCAACGCACCGTCACCACTTTAGGTGTGTATAGGAGACGTGTAGGTACTTTTTACGCCTGGAAATATTCTGTCAGTTTAGTGACTGACATAACCACGACTTACCGTGGATATTCAGCAGTTTTGAAAAATCATAAGCACTGCGTGGGCTGTTTAAAATTCGCCGTGACAGCTAGTTACTTGTAGAATAAAAATAAAGAGCAATTTATTAACATTATCGTTAAATTGTAATATTATCGCCATAAACAAGGTGTAGATCAATTACACACGTGTCGAGGAAAACACGTCTTCATCTCTAAAGAATTCTAAATCTAACTACTACTTCTTCGCGACTTGGTACGACTTGGTATATAAAACAAAGTCGGATTTGTTACAAAACTTATAACTCGAGACCTACACCTACTGGATCAATTTTCATAGTTTTTGATTTGTTGGATTTGTTTCCGCCCCTAATAGCTAATAGCCTAATAGCCATTTAAAAACAATCAAAACAAAAAAAAAATATGAAAGATGAATCGAAAGTCGTGATAGTTAAACCGATTAGGCTGAAAATTGATGGAGACGTAGCTTAGAACCGGGAGTAGGACATGGCAGGCATGGTAGGACAATTTTAATTTTTATCCCTTACAACATCGAGGAAACTAGGAAAAATGACATTTTAATTTTTCCAATACAAACTATACGGGCGAAACCAAGTTTCCACACCGGAAAGCAACCAACACCGGAACAGCTAGTTAGGACCAAAAAACAGTATCTTCACGCCCGTATCTCCAAAGAGGAGGAACAACCAATTTCAATTTTGGCGAAGGTAGCAAACTGGGCGATTTGTCATAAAACTCTACCACCTAATTATTAATGGCTACGATATTAGTAAAAAAGTCTCTTGTTTTGTTGAAAGATATGTTACATATTTTAGCGTTGGAATGAGAGAACTCTATCGCCTGCTAGTGTAACAATTTCCAACAAGCATTGTTTTTTTTATTCAGAATTAGAGGTTTGATCGGTAGCGGTAGTGGTCTTTGAAATATCCGTCAATTGTTCGCCTTCTTCATTACATAGTATAAAACAAAGTCGCTTCCTCTGTCCGTATGTCCCTTTGGAATCTTTTAAACTACGCAACGGATTTTGATGCGGTTTTTTTTAATACATAAAATGATTGAAATGGAAGGTTTATATGTATATTTTATACCCGTGCGAAGCCGGACGGTGCGCTAGTGTATTATAAACAACTTTTATGTTTTATTTTTATGTAAAAAATACTAACACACGTCACATATATTAAGAACAGAGTAATTATTGTAAATCAACATAACCGTGACGTATAAACTCGATCCAATCGGTTTAGTATGTCACAGTCTAATGATTCATATTTTCCAAGAAATGTTGATGTTGGAAAAAATACATCTTTCATTAATACTAATGGTGTTACGGAAAAACTTATTCGTATTATTCAAATGACATTTATTACATTATTCTATATATTTCTTTGTATAAACATAACCAGCGACATCTATAGTGCCTTTACGAGATATTTAATTTTAGCGGGCCATTGTTCAACGATAGTTTTAGCTGTCAGTTTTACGATAGTCTTTAATTTGTCTGACAGATAACTTATCGTGTAAGGTGGTGACTGACATTTATATTCATATTATCCAGACAATCACACACATTAATTTCGCAGTATGTATTTTATAACTAACGTAACTTCAAACATTCAAATAAAAGGAAAGGAATGTTAAAGCTGGATAAAATACCTTCCCATTAATTAATTTTCAATGTTTATTAAACAATACGGGTTTAACCAATTACGGGAATTGCTATTTACCCTAATTAAATACTGATTAGAAGTTTTTTTGTTTACAAAGACTTTTACTGAAAAAGTGCAGTCTAGAGCGATAGCTTACAGTAGAGTAGAAATAAATAAAAATAAATGGGTAACATGTACGGATTTCCTGAATAAAAATATACACGTCGCAGATGTCGCACCAAAGATGTTGCGTAAAGTAGTGTGTCGCCAACTTGGGGCTTGTCTATTATTGTAAGTTTAGCGGTTACTCGATCGGGACACACGGTAGCTGGCACCCTTAGTTATAGAGGCATAAAAAAATAAGGTGAATGTACCAACCCAAGTTATCTTCTTTTATTCCTTTTTCTACTATCGTTATGTCAGTCACTAGACAAAAGTCAAAGTCATAATCACTTTTGCATTCACCGGACGTCTACATGACCAACATTTAACACTTATATTTGTTCACTAACCAATATTTTGTTTTAAACACCATTAACATTGACAGTTAAATAATTAATAGAGTTTGAATAGATTTTTGGCCCGGTTCTTTCAAGTGCCTATATTTGACAAATATGTCAACGCTAAACGTAGCAGTAACCAATCTTAATCCTATCTTGTTATTTTAGAATAACCGTTTAAAACAAGTATTACGATTAGGTAGTAACATTTACAGTTAAATAATTAATAGTGTTTGTATAGATTTTTGGCCGGGTTCTTTCAAGAGTTTTTTTATTTGACAAATACGTTAACGTTAAACGTAGCAGTAACCAATCTTAATCCTATTTTATTATTTTAAGCTAAACCTTCAAAAAATATTACGATTAGGTAGTAAACACCAGATAACGAAATATTGATAGCAAACCGGTTGTTACCTTTACGTATTTCGCATATTCTGAAGACCGCTGTAAAAAGTAAAAAGTTAATGTTGGGTTGACAAGTTACATTAACGTTATCCATTAACCAGTTAATGGTTAACATAGCATACGGTAGTTTTTATATTGACTTTGAATTTTTTAATCACAGATGCGCGTATTTGGCGAAAGTGTAAGTTCAATCATCTTCTTCAGGGCTTTATAGTTACATAGTTATAAAGCCCTAATGATGCTGTAAAAAGTGAAACCGGTTGGCTATAAAGTAACATAAAGTGTTAAATAAAATGTATAGTGAAAAAGTACAAGTGTTTACCTAAAAAAGTGTATATAATAGAATTCCACCAAATGCCGACGACAACAAGTATAGATTCTAAGTTGACAAACACCCTAACCCAATATTTGTGTACTGCGACTATGATAAATTAAGTCACATTGTCAAACTGTTAAAAGTACCTAACTAGAAGATAATCTCGTATCGTAATTGTAGTATAAACTCTTCGTTTACTCATTAAAGTATAAGTTGTAATAACCCGCCCGAAATTATCCATGATGTATATTACTGATTATTTCATTATATTATATTATTGATTTACCGACCTTGTGGTTAGTTGGTTGTGGTGGATGGTTACAATAAGATCATTTCCTCGTGTAATGTCAATAAAATATGATGATGACGAAGTCATATGCTCAAGGGCACGTTGTGGATGTCATCGATCTATATTCACTTAATGGTTTTTTTTCCTTGTTATAAGCTTTTATTTATCTTGACCTGTTCTTTAGTTTGTTAATGTTAATATACACCGTGTAAATGATAGCGTAACGATATGCAACCATGGATTCTGTACAAAATCGACATACGAGTACATAATATGTAGTTGGAATTTTGTGTCGGAAATCTCATGAAATTTTCAATATTTTTTGTATACTCTTTTATTGATTTCACTATTATTTTACTATCTAACGCAACTCGATTTTTAATTAATATCTAAGAAATAACACATTTTACTAAAAACAGCAATGTGATAAAACAGCATATTAGGCGGCACTTACAGCTCGCAGCGCAAGGTTTAATGCATAAACTTTGTTCACTATACATTGTGGGCTGAAAAACTGCTAAATATTTAACCACTTGTTTCCGAGAAATGTTTCCGAATTTTGAAGTCTTATATGTATCTTAACTACCACAGAAGTTTTCGTTGCGGTGAAAAATACACCCGGTATATGGAACTAATGAAATTTTAAAGTAGGTTAATAATTTACCTAAAATTTGGAATCAATATTATGTTACAATGAAAAACCAATTAATGCTCATTTTAATAGCTTTTATTTAACTTGTAAGCAATGTAAGTAAATATGAAATTAAAATTAACAATATAAAAAATACAAAAATGTAGGTATATTTGGTATATCTGAAGTAACTGTCCTACGCCAACGAAGCCACAGGTAACAGCTAGCAATTATTAATACTCCTCAATCACATATTATATCAATCAACCTAGATAATAATTGTAATGATAATAAATCTTCGGAATATTATATAAACCCGGCTTCGTACGGTTATGAAACATACATATAAACATTTCTCTTCAATCAATTTATCTATTAAAAAAACCGCATCAAAATCCGTTGCGTAGTTTTAAAGATTTAAGCATGAAAACGGACATAGGGACTGAGGAAGCGATAACAATATATACGTTTTACATTACGTCTATTCTCGAAGAACTTGTAGTACGGGTACCAGACAAAGGAAATATGTTTAATACTTTTATCCTATACAAATATTTAAGATTTTTACTATGTAATACACATACATGACCCAGGAACACAGAAAAACTTTTTGTTCCCTGGCGGGTTTCGAACCCGCAACTCAGCGTTGAGTGCCAACGACCAACGTAGTAATGATAAAAAGTCAAATTAAAAATTTGAATAACCCCCGACAAAAGAACTTAATTTCCCTTTAAAAAGTACAAAATATCAGAGTATGCAGACATTCGGCTAATCTCCCCACTTTCACCCCCACAACTTTTAAACGGCTCAACCGATTTTTATCAAATATGTTTATGAACACTCGCACATAACTTTTAATATAAAAAAAACTAAATTGAAATCACTGCATCCGTTCGGGAGTTATGATGCAACAGACAGACAGACACAAAGACACACAGAGACGTCAAACTTATAACACCCCTCTTTTTGCGTCGGGGGTTAAAAATAGAATTGGAAATTGAAATTGATTCCGCTTAAATTTCTGTAGTTGTTGCGATTTAACTGTCACGAATATAAACAATGGGTATTATAGAAATGAGTCATAATAATTGGTTTTTTATACAATATCTTACAGTTGCATATTCATTCACACTTCTGATTACGCAAAACCCAAGGAGTTTTTTTAGGAAAACAAGCAGTACTCATTAATCTCGATTTCATGCAAATTGGAATCGAATTTAAGTCATTTTATTCTTGAACACAAAAGGTACTAGCGAATTATCAACAGTTATGAAATATACATATAAACATTCCTCTTCAATCACTTTATCTATTGAAAAAAACCGCATAAAAATCCATTGCGTATTTTTTAAGATTTTAGCATACAAAAGAACATAGGATATAAGCGACTATGGTTTATACTATGTAGTGACTAATTGTTAACAATTCGCTAGTATTGTGTTCAGGAGAACGAAATGACACAAATCCGATTCCAATTTTCAATTTCCATAAAATAGAAATTCAAGAATAACCCAGTGGGTCAGCTCAAAACGTTTCACGGCTGCAAGAGATAGCCCTCGTTCACTAGTTTGGACATGTGGAAAGAATGGCAGATGGAAGATTGACAAAACAGATAGATAATGAAAATGTAGATAAACGAAAATGCCCGGCGAGACCTAGTTTGACATTTTACGATAAAATCTAAGCTTTTATCTGGTGAGATAACTCGGTGGGCGGTGACGAAAGTAGCTACTATCATTGCTTGAGTGAGTTGTAGAGTTATTTCTATAGTATGGCATCTCTTCGCTTTTTCCCTTTGATTTCGCGCTCTTTTCAAGAATACAGATAATCTGCTATTTTGTGAACAGCTACAAAGTGATACTCGCATTCTTTTGTTCATCACTAAAACCATAACTGAGATTAGAAGGTAGACGGTAATCTTTTTCTCGGTATCACTAGCACCGTGACCGCGACTAGACGGTAGAGTTTTCCAACGATTGTCCGTAATGGTACCTAATATTTTATTGCTGCCATACTATTAGTGTTGTTAAAGTCAGTAGCCAAAAGCTTAACATCCTATCTTAATGTGACAACGCACTATTAAATCTTTGGTGTCCTTATCCGTGTATTTTTCAATATCAGATCCAACCTTCCAACCAGTATAGCCATTAGCCGTTCATCAACACCAGGAAATAAGTATATTTCATAATTTATAATAACCCATTAATTAGTCATTGTTTTTTTGCAAACGATAACACATAATGAGCTAAATGAATAAAGTTACTCATTTAATTCAAATGATTTTTTAATTGCGTCAAGAACTATTATACTTGGTGCGGTGTCTTTTGAGTTAGCGGAAGGTAAAACTCATAAATTACCGAATGGATTTTTATGTAATTTCCAATTAACGCAAATAAACTGATAAATTTTACAATGGTGTGATATAATGGTTATCATTAAGAAACATAGATCTAGCTACTTCAAGGTTTAATTTAACATTGGTGGTAATTCTGCTATACACCAACTAAACTTATACTACATAACTATCTATTATATAACTATCATAACACAAGCATACAATTTGCTTACTTTGGGATTGGATTCAATTTGTATAATGTCCAGCGATATTTATTTATTATTCATCATTTATTATTGATTTTTTTTTTTAAATGTTACAATAAGGAAAGATTTAGAACTTTTATGTCAGATTAGTCTGGGCATGACAATTAGTGACGTTTTTAATCAACGTTTTTCGAGGAATAGTTGAAAAGTCTGTAGAAATTACATGTACAAACTAATCAGCACTAAATTTGTTTAGTCTCTTTCTTTTACTATTGTTGAAAGAAAACCCGTGTTGGTCCGGGCTCCTTTGTAGAATAGACCATCTGCCTTCCTTGCCAGGCAGCTCGTAAAAGTACTAGCCTTTTCCGATGCTCACCGTCATAAGCACCGTCACTAACACCGTGACATCTGACTAGGTGGTAGAGTTTAGCAGCGACTCGTCCGGATTGGTACCACCGCCTTACCTATTCCTGTCACCATAACGTCGTAACGTGTTCCGATTCGGAGGCTAAGGTAGCCAGTAAACTTAGTTTTGCTCGAGGCCTAACATCCCGGCCTCAGGTTGGCAACGCACCATTACCACCTTTGGTGTCTCAAGGCGGCGTGAATCCGTCTGCTTGTTTGCCTTCCAATATCAAAAAATAAATAAATTGTAAAATTAATTTATAGAATGCGCAAAAAAATGTTTTAATGAAAAAAGTTTTGCTCAGCAGAATCAGTAGGTACTAATGACAATTTAAACGTTGGAGTACATTTATCTTTGTTTATTAATAAAGATTTGAATCCTTAAAGCTTCGTTATCAACCTGAGACTGGGACGTTATGTATCTTGCACAAGCTTACCCTAACCTTCAAACCGTAACACGACAATAGCAAGTGGCTACTGACGTTTAGATTATTCTACTATGGTGCAAAGAATTTAATCTCACTTAACAAATAGAATATAATGAAGTCAACATTAGAAGGTGCCTATTCACGTTGAAGAGGTTTAAGTACTATGACATTTGTAGGCAAAGAGTTGCATTGTTTAGCCATTCGATTAAAAAAAGTCAATATTTTTTAATCAAATATCACTGTTACTCTTCCGAACAACATAAAGAGAAGCTGTAAGACACGCAGATGGACAAGCTACGATGGTTTATGCTTTGGGATTGCGTAAAATTTTTTTAACTTGCCCAACACTTTTTGGAAATAGTTGCTAACAATTTTCAAGATAATACGACTTACGATACCTTCAAGGAAAGAGATTAGGTAGGTATTCGTTTCTATAATCAGCAACGCAACTGAGATTGTAATCACTAATCAAATCAAAGGCACCTATTGCTTATTTGTGTCCTTTACAAAAGAATAGGATGATGATTGGAGACACTAATAGTTATTATCATAGATCATAAATAAAATCGCATTGCTTAATCCCATACGTCAGAAACTGTCGTTTGGTAATGACCCGATTTTTATTGCATTCTATAGACGTCAGTACAGTCCAAGAGATGACGATCAATTTTATATTCGCCGTTTGACAAAGCCCATTGCTAACTTTAAATTGTTTTGAGTTTCTTTGAATAATTTAGTTCTAAATATTTTCAATCACAATTACATATTTTCGAATGCCGAAATGTCACTTGTCAGACATAGCGCTAGATATAGAACACCAATGACATATAAAAATCTGTATGAAAATTTAAAATAAACTCGCTCTATCTTAACGGCAAGCATTAGTGTAGTGAACAAAATGTATTTATTTCTGGATTCGATAAATAGTTTTTTTCATTAAGGCGTCCATCCACGCATTTTGAAACATGCAGTCAGAAATATGTCACAATCCAACAATTTAGTTTTAAAATAAAAATAATAAAATTGACATAAGCACACTTATTTTTTTTATTGGAAAATATTTTGTAGCAGGTAAACTACCCTATTCTTCACACTAGTATACTAACGTCATATCGTCAGAAATACTAAGTGTAATGGAGCCAATCTGGGTAAGTGAAGCAGTACCTAGTACTATGTGTATTTTGAGAATGGTACTACGAAAATTAATGTTTCTAAGAAAAAAGACTTTTCCCATCGTTAGAGAAGGGCCCGGGTGGCTATAGGGCTGTTATGTGTTTGGCTAATCGTGGGTGATCTGGTTGTATTTCCGCCTAGCTCTTTGGGGCTTACGTTCGAGCGTAAAGATACGTTTTATGTATAAAAGCTATTAATAAGTTTACACTAGCTCTGTGTCTATCTTCAAGTATGCAAATTTTGCAACTAAAATGATTCTTTAATGTTAGTTGACATTGATATTTAACATATACTAAGTGAGTTACCTGTCCAAAAAATATGTTGGTAAATTAAACAAGCGTTTATTGGTTCGGGATCGTATGAATAATAGACTAAAAAACATATATACGGACTGAGAACAAACTTCCATATTTATTTTACTCTTAGCTCTGAGTTTAGTATTACTTTGGGCTAACAAAGCCTTTGAAACTGATGCTTTTGTCCCAGAAGCATCAAAATTAAAACATTAAAAATATTTATTTGAAACTACATTATTACTTTTTATTGCGTTAAAAGTTGCGTCCCAGCCTCAGGTGGCCAAACCTTATCTTGTTTTATATATTTTCATAAAATTAGAAAGCAAACAAGCTGGGAAATTTTCTGATCGTCCGAAAAAAAAACATGACTGTAGTTTACAGTCTAAGACACCTGTGATGGTAGTGATGCGGTGGTAACCTGAAGGTGAAATGTAAAATCTTGCGTAACTAAGTTTACCGACTACCATAAACTCTAAAATCGAAAGACGACATTGGAAAACACTGGCGCTTAAATGATTCTACAACATGAATATTTTTCATGACTATTAATAGCTCAGTATGATGAATCTTATCTCACCCGATGGAAAGTGAAGAAAAAGTCGAATGTGGAATTATACTAAGCTAGAAAATACCTCTTCAATCTTTCTTTAGGTTGCTTAAATATGCTGTAATGTTCTGGAAATACCTTCTAAGGTAGAGAATTGCATTGCTTAACCAATCGAATTATAAAAGAAGTAAACCTTTTAGTTCGTTTTCAAAGAATATAAACCAAATACGAGCGGTGTAATTGGAACTTTGGGAATTAATTTATGTAGTTCCTCAGCATACTTTAAAAGTGCAACCTATAGAAAAAAGAAGTTAATAGTTATGTTGGCGACGATCACTTACAGTCGGATGACCCCTTCTTTGTAATTCACTTCTTCTTTTAAAAAAAAGTTTCGCCTGACCGTGTGTGTGACGTGTTCGAAACCGGATTGATCACGCTTGCCGGAGCTGCCATGAATGTACGTCGTTGAGTATGTATCTATAGAACATGCGCATTAAACATAATTACTAAAGAGAACCTATATAGTAAAGCCAGTAATATATTAAAATTCAGACACACCAATATGTGAGATTATTGTCCCCCTCATAAGCTTATATTTACATGAATAAAAAAGAATAGGACTGGATGCAAAGCTCATACTTATATTCTAAAGAAATTCAGTTAATTGTTTTTATTTTTGTCTAAAGAGTATTTAATAGAAATCCTGAAACAACTATGTGGCTCTGACAAGTAGTTTGAAAAAGCAAGCGACACTATAAGATGGGCAGCTTTTCTGATGGTAAGAGAGTAGACGTTACTGTTTCATCGCTGTCTTACAGCCGGGATTATAGACCACGTGTGTAAGTGTACTATCCTGTCCTCTAGCATGGAACACGGCGAAAGTTATGTCGGCAAGAATATATAAGATCATGGTACCTATTCTGGCGAGTAGTACAGAACTCTGCAACCCATGTAAGAGATTAAAATCAATTCACTGATTTCAGGTAAGTGGATAAGCTCAAGTTAAAATTGATTTAGAAAAAATTAGACAGGACTAATATCTACTAGCAATACCACATACTAATGTTCTGTTAAATACACATCTAGTTTGCAATAAATTGAGTTAAAAAAAAAACAAGGAAACTACACACTAAGATCATATGTTGTTTCAAAGGGCTAACTTTAAAAAACGTTTTGCCTTTGTAGGAGACAGGAGTATCTTTTGAAATATACTAATATAAATTTTTAATTACAAAGTACAAGTGTCATTCAAAAAAGTGTAGACAATGGAACTATACCAAGCTATCTTGCTCTTTTAGTGACCAAGTAAATTAAAGAAAGCCTTTCGTTCACTTTTCGCTTTCTTTGTTTCCGATATTAGTAAATACGTAATCACTGGAGCAAAACTGAAGGATGAGCAATAGGGCAGACAAAGAACATCTAGCATCAAAATTTATTAATTACTCATAAAACGTATCAGTGTCCTGAACGTCCAGATATAATAAACCATAGAAAACTATTACATTTCTTCAACTCGCTCTAGAGTATTCTATACTCTAAGCCCTAACACGTAAGTTCGCCGCAAACCGGTCGTCAGAATGTAGCGTGTGGTTCATCGGTATTCGATATTAATTAGTCGCGAATTTTTAGCGGTTTTGTGTTATCCACAGTAAAAACATTGGTACGGTCAAACAGACCATGTTTCTACCCACGGAAAATTTGTTATAATTGGAAGCTACGACATTCTCGCAATGTAAATCAGATCAAAGCGATGACTAGTTGTATTGACTAACGGACAAAAGTTATATCTATTTTGCCTCGTGTTGGTCTAGGCCTCCTTGCCAGGCAGCTCGTAAGGACGAGCGTAACTTATAGGTCATTATCAACAGGACCACTGGTAGTAGATTGCCTTGCAGCACCTTACTCGAGGAGAATCCAGTGCCTTACTTATAGCTGGATTCTGTCAGGGTTCTGTCTGCTACCATAATGACTATCCTGTCCCGGTTTAGGTAGTAGTAGTAGGTCCGGGTAGTATCTTTCCTGTATTATTCCTCTGCCTTTTGTTACATTAACACACATTTCGTAGATCTTATAAAGTATTATTATTTCTCTGCATGGTCCAAAAGACAAACCAAATGCAATTTTCAAAGGTCACAATTTAATAATGAGCCAGAAATTATAAATGGAAATTTACCATCAGTAATTTACTCTTACCATCAGTTGACACGTTCGATTGTTCGCTGACCTTTCACATAAAAAAATCTATAAATCCTATCCTATTATTATTATAAATGCGAAAGTTTGTATAATTTTGTTTGTTACTCCTTCACGCAAAAATTGCTGAACCAAGTTTCATGACATTTGGCACACACATTGAGGGTAACTTGGATTAACACGTAGGATAGATTTTTATCCCGAAAAATATTCCTTTGGGACCATTAAGGGGCCATGTATGCTGAAACACGTCAGCAATATACTGTTTTTTTCAAACAAAGCAATTGTGGATCTTGGCGACAAAAAAACACAAGATTAACATTAATATGCTTTATAAGACTAGTATTTCCAAAACACGATTCATTTCACTTTGCTCGATAGAAAAAATCAAAAAGTTAACCCTTTTTTGAAAGCAAAATCCAACTGTCTACTTCAATTATGAAAATATCGACACCAGATTTAACATAAACATAGATAAGTATTATACCTAAAAGATAACTGTTTCAGTTTTTAAATTTTTTTTCAAATTACTTTTATAGTGTCAAAAATAGTGATTTGGCGCTTAAGACATTTACTTTAGAGCGCAA
>NJDC01001874.1:0-19077 GCA_002245475.1 Calephelis virginiensis | reverse complement strand
ATAACAAAATTCCGCAAAATATCAGGGAACTACCTATAAATCGTTTTAAAAGAGTGATAACGAGGTGCCTTAAAGAAAAAGCATATTACAATTTACATGAATATTTTGCACACAAAGAATTTCTAACAGTAAAATCTAAGTAAAGCCATATGGTTATATATAATGTTTTTTTTTTTAATTTGAATTTATTGAATTTTATTTCAAACTATCAGAATTGATATAACTATTATTAATTATTATGTTAACATATATGTTCCTAATATTATTTCATTGACATTTGATTTGATTAATTGATAACATGTAATTATTTGTTGCTAATACTGTTTTTATTTTTATTATTTATTTCAATGTAAAAATTTGTGGATTAAGTTAATGTCTTATAAAATTTATATATTGTATTTGCATGCCAATAATTGGTATAGTAGTAAGCACTTGTATAGAATGTAAGACCTAATATGTACACTACTGAAGGCAAATAAATAAACAATAAACAACAATAGATAAAGTGTTTAAAGAGGAAGGTTTACATGTATATTTTCTACACGGTACCTGTGCGAAGCCAGGGCGGGCCGCTAGTAGTGTATTAAAGATACAAAATCATTTGTCTTTTTTTGGAGTCGCCTAAAAACACCAAAGATAAATCAGAAATAATTTAATAGCAGCAAAACTGAAAAAAAGTCGACTTTAATAAATTACGTGTCACGTTGTTTGTTCGCGATGGACTCCTAAACTACTTAACGGATTCGAATCAAATTTACACACCTTGTGCAGTTTGATCCAACTTGAAAGATAGGATAGCTTACATCTCAATTTATAATCAAAAAAATTAACATCCGAGCGCAGCCGGAATAGGCAGCTTGTAAGTATATAGATTAAGTGTAACTTCAAATTCAAATACCGTTGGTCGGATCTTGGTCAAGTTTATATGAGACTACTTTTAAATTATGGCTTACCTTAGGAAAGAAGCATAACTAAATTCTATTTTTAATAGCGGAGTAAGAAATACAAAAAAGGAATGACGCAAAGACGAACTGATCCTCCTTCTTGCAGTCAGTTAAAGACACAAATAATCCATGAAAACTTGAATACACCACAAGGGGACACAGTTCACCATGCGGAGCTGTGGTTCTTGTGATACGTGTTATGCATAGCCGAACAAAGAATCTAGGTACGCTATATATAAAAAAATGTGTGTGTACTTATATACACGCGTTAGAGGTTATACTTCTTCGGCGTAATAAGATAAAAATCTTTTTAAAAACTAAAATGTTATCTATAGCTAACTTCATAGCTAACTTCATCGTGTCGGTTTTTCGTGACGGTTTGCGCGCGCATCGTAAAAAATTACCCTCATCATTTTTTCCTAACGCGCCAAAAGAAGTATAACTTCAAAATACTTTCATTTAAAAATGGATAACGGATAAACGGACGGAGTGTCTGTTCAAGGCAGAGTTGGATATAGAGGGTTGAGGCCGAGGGACAGGCAAAATGAAAGAGTGGTCGCTAATCCGGATAAAGGGCAAAAAATACCGCTATGTCTTAAAAAAACGACGGCCATCAATATTTTGTTACTTAAAGTAAAGTAAGTAAGTAAATAAGTATCTTCACGCCCATATCCCCGAAGAGGTAGGCAGAGGCACAACCGGGGCACCCACGACTAGCCAAAGACACTAAGTCTCATAACGTGATAGGTGGCAAGCCTACCGCCAACCGGACACATCCAATCCCGAGCAACATTTTTTTTATTAGAAAATTGGAAAAACCAAATTTTCTTTTTGTTGCCCGACCCGAGATTCGAACCCGGGACCTCATGTAGTCAGGTCCAACACCTGAACCGCTAGACCACAAAGGCGATTAAAGTATTTTTATAAAACTTAATTTTCCTCTTTTTATATATAAAAGTCAATCAGTTCGTTAGTCTCGCTACACTCGCGAACGGATTGACCGATTTGGCAAATTATGATTTAAATTTTTTATGAAAGTCCAGAGAAGGTTTAAGGTAAGAAAAAAGGAAAACTGGAAACTAGGAAAAACAACATTTGAAGTTTTCCCATACAAAAGAACGAATAGAACGAAGTTCGCCGGGACAGCTAGTCGATAATAAAGAAAACAGGCTGTTATAAAATACATAAATGTCACTAACTCAACGAACAAGGGACTCGTTTGATGTGGAGGCCGCGAGGCCCCGACTGCCCTCAAATCTGACCCTTATTCAAGGTGACAGACCTGGTTCATTAAAAAGGCCGGTTTTGGCCAAAACTTAGTTTTCCGGTCTAAAGCATAAACTGACATGGAGTCTAATACCACCACTTTCAATAATAGAGTGGTAATAAAAATAGAGTGGTAGGTAGTTCTTATCTTACATTGAAAAACACCCCTTCTATTATAAAATACAAATATTAAAAAAAACAACCCTTTACTAGTTCTCATACATACCTATTTAGTATACATAGTTAGCAGTATGTTCACTTTTCAGATTTCAAACAAATTCACTTTTCAGTTTTTTTTGACCAAATGATTAAATCATTTCGTTAACATTTAAATATTTTTTGTGGTAAAAAAAATGCTAAAGCCCCTTTTGAGTTCAATTGAGTGTTATAAATTTTACTTGTGTGTGTATGTGAGTGTGTGTATGTGTGTGTACGGGCGTGTGTGTATGAGTGTGTTTATGTGTGTGTTTGTGTATGCTTGCAGCGTCATAACTTTTGATCGGATGAACCGATTTTGTTGTAATTTTTTGTTTGATGAATCTTGGCTACATAACAATAGGTTCTGTCGGAGGTAAGATACGAGTATATTACATAAGAAGGCAAATAAGCATAACGATTTTCTAATAATCCTAACAAAAACTAAGTTATCTACAAGTCTTATTAGAAAAACAAAATATAGAAGTCAAATTATTTCAACATTCAGCTACGGTGCACAGATAACAAAAAGATTATTTTTTTGGTATAATTAAAGGCGTTCACCTTTGAAATTCAATCTTTGTTAGTTAAGACCATTTTTATTTTTGACGAAATAGCGAACAAACACGCGGTTCATCTAAGAGATAGCCGAGGCCTATAGACACCAATGATGCTATAAACTAATGTCGCTGACCTGTGACTGGAATGTTAGGCCAATTGTACAAGTTTACCTACTGCTTTAGAGGCAGGAATAGGTGGATATCGAGGCAAGTAGCAGCACATTTCTCTTCTACAAGTCTTATTGGTATTGACCAATTTAACCTTTGTTCGCCGCTTACGGGTTGCTTGTCAGGAAGGCCGATAGAGGATAATTTATTATAACTCTACATAGCCTCTGTGGTCTAGCGGTCCAAGTGTCGGACTGGACTTCATGAGGTCCCGGGTTCGATTTCCGGGTCGGGCAAAGAAAAGAAAATGTGGTATTTGCAATTTTAAAAATAATGTTGCTCGGGATTGGATATGTACCCTGTTGGCGATAGGATTGCCACCTATCCCATTTTGGAACTAGTGTCTTCGGCTAGTCGTGGCTGCCGTGGTTGTGTCTCTGCCTAACCCTTCGGGGATATGGGCGTGAAGATACTTTCTACATAGGTGACCCGGACCAACACGGGGAAAAACAAATACACAAAAACACATAAAAATATATAAGTAACCACCTGATTATAAAGAAGGAATTTGTTTAATAATTGTAAACGATGTTTTGTGGGTTGAACTCGTGGTTTCTGCGTCCTGACGTCACCCCCTTTGACCTCGCTTGCCCGAAACATTACCAGTAATCCGTATCAATGTTTATGGTGCCATCAGCTACCCTCTAATTTGTAACAGTAAAGATAAGCTGTGTTTGAAATGTTGTTTGTAATTAGTTGATTTATATTTTTTGGAAAAAACTTTTTTTGATGATTTATTCTAGTTTTGTAACGTTAAAATCAAAGTGAAGCTATATATGAATGTATAAGAATCATCTTTTGAATAGGTAGTAGAGGAGTTACCGTATGTCTACCGCCACCGACCAACCGCAAAGATTGGGTTCGATTCACAATAGGGACAGCCATTTTTGTAAATATCTTAAATGTTTCGTATTTTTGTATCTAGGTATGTTTATTTTTTTTTATTATTTTAATATAAATTAAATAAATAGAAATACCTGGACAAGTCACACAAATTGAATCTAAACCCAAAGTAAGCAAATTATATGCTTATGTTATGGGTGTTAGTCAATGATTCTAATCATAGAAATACTTAAATAGATACCAGAATAAATTTTATAAACACCCAGACCCGGAAATGCAGACATCTAAATGTTCATCACACAAATGCCTGCCCCCGTCGGGAATCGAACCCGAGCCTCGCGGTTGGTCGATGTAGTTAGGCGTGTACGCTAGCCACTCGACCAACGAGGCGGTCAAAGTATTTTTGTATTAAAGTATTTTTTATTCAAGTATTTTTTATTCAAGTATTTTTTATTCAAGTATTTTTGTTCATTCGTATCTTTGACAAACACATATAACACAACAGTCGCCAACAGTATCTTTTTTTATGATATGGGAAGGTAAACAAGCAGACAGTTTTCCTGATGGTAAGAAATTTATGCCGCCTAGAGACACCAAAGATGGTAATGGTGCGTTGCCAACCTGAGGCCGGGATGTTATACCTCGAGCAAAAGTAAGTTTACCGGCTACCTTACCCTCTGAACCGGAAAACGTTAACAGCAAGCATTGACGTTATGGCGGCAGAAATAGGTAAAGCGGTGGTACCAATCCGGGCAAATCGCTGCGAATCTCTACCACCTAGTAGGATGTCAAGGCGTTTGTGACTGTAATTCTACGCTCGCCTTTTTCGAGGTGCCTCGCAGGAATGCAGATGGTCTATTCTGCAAAGGAGACCGGACCAACACGGGGGATGACCTATAACAATGCCGAATAATAAATTACCTTATTACCACCGTCTAACAGACGTTCTACAGAGTCAGTTAACGCTGTCATCATGTTCCGTATTAGAATAGCCGATACTCATAACCTGGTCTACCTCATTTATTGTTATATAACTACCTACATGTTTTGTTCATTCCTATAGGTTTTTTTGTGTGACAAGTCAGAGAATAAACATTCGGGTCGCCTGATGGCAAAACAATACCATGCACCATAGACGTTGCAGGTGGGTGGCTGTCCTCTGAGCGTATAGACCAGTTGTGCAAGTCTACGGATGCTATTAAGGTAGAGTTTGACAATGTTTTAATGCATAATGTTTTGTTTTTTCAAGTCTGATATAATGTGCTTGTTTCTTTTAAGTTATTTTAACTGTTAGCGTATTTCAAGTGTAACTAATGTTGTACCTACAAAATTAAGATGACGAATTGAATTGAATTGAACTAATTCCAGTATAGTGTATGTCTATAGGCGACGATTATCTTTTATCGTCAGAAAAGTATATGAGACGCACATTCACTAACTAACAAAAAAATGCCATTGTCGGCGACATGTAATCCATACTTCTATACTAATATTATAAATACCAAAGCCTGTCTGCCTGTATGTCTAACTGTCTATCTGTCTATGTGTTGCTACTTTATGGCTAAACCGCTAAACCATTTTTTTTTAATTTGTTATACATATAGATAATTATCGGGGCTTGACACAGGCATTTCTTTTTTAAATCAACCCCCAAAAGACAATATTGACGGATAAAAATTTTGTTAAAAATTGTATCTATTCTACGCTGACGAAGTCGAGGGCGAACAGCTAGGTCTTAATATCAGGAAATAAGTCGTCTAAATAAATTTCCAATACTATAAAAACTTCTAAAACGATTTCAAAGACCTTCATTTTAACCAAAATACAGTTTAATCGAATTCGAATACGTTTTTACACCTAATTTGTAATTATTTGCGTAATGCCGGCCTTTCACTTTGAATGGTCAAACACTATTCAGCTCTTAAAATTAGACACGTTTTTTGTTTCCTCTTCACATACAATAGTAAAAGAATTGTGTCAGTTTTTTTAATACTGCAGATGAAATACTAGAAACATAACACTTTTCAACTTATTTCTAAAAATTGATAGAAGAAGGCGTTACTTTGCAGAAATTCATACTTAAATCCAAATAAAATTATTTAAGTAATACAATTGTCTTAGATTCTAAAGTTTTTAGAAATCCAAATAAAAGTATTTGATTTGCAATTTCCCGCCAAAAATGTATACGTATTAAGAATAGCGCCCAGTTGGACGGGCCGGGACGGCGCGCATCGCAGCGCAATAATCCGCCTAGATCGCTTGCATACATTTTGTATGGATGTATGGACTGGCCGGGGCGCCGCAGAAAAATCCGCCCCGGATTTGCGCGAGGCACCCCGCGCGCTTACCCCGATGCGGCCGACAGTGACCAAAGATTATGATATTACTGTTTCAAAAGAGCACTATGGTATTTTAACGCTAAAGTTTCAAACGACAACTGCTAGAGGTGCCACTTTTCATACTTGTAGATTTGTATAACAACTACTAGATGGCGCAACTTTCCATACTTGACGATTTTAACGTCGAGTGGCCTCTCTAATTCGTGGCTCTACTTTGGTACTGAGTAACAAAAATCAGCGCCGCTGCGATGCGGCCCGGCCCGCAGCAGTGGCCTTTGCAATGCGATGCGCCCCGGCCCGATACGCTCCGCCCCGTCAACAGTGGGCGCTATCCATTAAGATCGAGCAGAAACTGAGTTCGTGGAGTACAGTCGAATTCTCCTGATGATTCTTCGGTTACGAAGCGAAACGTAGATTGAGTTTTGATGTGAAACATCTATAGCCGCACGTAAAACGGATTTCTGGCGTGGCGACGCGTCGCGTCAACTTGCCTAACTTGTACCAAATAACCACGAGGATATGATTCAGTTCAGGGTCATTTGGATCTGCATTTCTGGGTCTGGATGCATATTAAATTTGTTCTGGAATCAATATAAGTAAAAAGTATCTTCGCGCCTATATCCCCGAAGAAGTAGGCAGAGGTACAACCAAGGCACCCACGACTAGCCAAAGATACTAAGTCCCACAATGAGATAGGTGGCAAGCCTATCGCCAACCGGGCACATATCCAATCCCGAGCAACATTTTTTTTATTAGAAAATTGGAAAAACCCAATTTTCTTTTTCTTTTTCCCGATCCGGGATTCGAACCCGAGACCTCATGCAGTCAAGTCCAACAACTGAACTGCTAGACCACAGAGGCGAGGCGATTTGTTCGGGGATATTCTTGATGATGTGTTATTTTATTTTATTTAAAACCTGATGTTTATCGGTTGGGCTTATTAAAGCTCACTCCTATCTAAACGGTGTTTTTTTTAATTAGACGACATTATACCAGTATCGAGGCAGTTTCTGTGCAGTTTTCAACATTTAAAATACTTGGAATACTTTATATTGGTTTGACACGAAAAATGCTGTGTTGTTAATGTGTGTGTAATAATAATCTGAGGCTGGGATCCTAGCCCCTTGTTTTACAACGAATAGTTATTGCCCTCACCACTGACAGCCCCTTTTTTATAACAAACAGTTGCTGCCCTCGTCACGTGAAACACGATAAAGGGTAGTAGGAAAAGGTTAACTGTACCAATCAAGGATAAGCACTATGCGCTATGTTTCTTTCTAAAACAATCGATACAATACGATGAAACAACGGTCAATGTTTATAACACGTAGTAAACTAATTCAAGGTTCAACCTGGAGTTATCACAATGTGATACAGACTATAATGTCAACTCCTACGTTAGTCATCGTTTATTAATAAGACGGGTTTATTAGTAAGAGTTTAAGTACCCCTTAATGTTAAGGTCAAGGTCTGAATGCTTCCTACTTCATATAATATATAAACATATTACGAATATGTACGTAAAACTATTACATACTTTATGATCTTGTTTATAACTGTATATTGGTAACTCACCGTTGACATCTTCTATGTTTTGTGTTCTTATTACTACTAGGAAATCCGTGTGCTTGTTTATTTTCCTAGATTATAAAATAGCTTGTTGTCATTATTTTGAGCAATAGCCACACTAGTTTTTTAAAGTTGTACTAAGTATTTGTTATAGCCATTAGTTTCCAACCCTGGCTTCACATTCTAGCCGAATTATACAAAATATCGATAAACTACATTACTGTGGAGTTTTATTTAAATCCATTCAGCAGTTTTTGCGTTAATTGTAACAAATCCTTACATACTTCGCTTTTATAAAATTAGACTTCACCCATAACTTTTCCCGCAGGGTGTGATAGTAATTTTTTTTAATTAGTACGCTGACTACGTATACGAAACTGTACTTTATTTCACTTTAAATTTTAAATTTATTTGAAACATTCCAGTGCGCGTTCGGTTCCTCATTTGGCAGATATTTATTTCAATAGCTGCCGACTGAAATAAAAGAAAAGTCATATCGTGGATATCATAGTCAAAACGAAAGAGACATCAGTACACTAAAGTGAGTAAGCAATATTTGGATAACATTTGCATATTTTTGTCTAAATGTACACAAAAATATGTCTTTGTTAGGAGTGTCACCTCCAGTAGTATTATAACTTTATTATAGAAGGTTTTTCAGTTCATTTTTAAAGATATCAGATAGTGACGATTTCGTTTTTGACCAGTAAGAGCGATGAAGTTTACACTTTACAATTTTTTTAGCTCAGATTAACCGATACGCAACTGGCACAGTAATTACAGACGTATCTACTGAATCAATCGGTTGAACGTGATGTACAGACAGCAAAATCATTTAAGCGCAGTAAAACGTCTGGCTCCAATTTCATGTGATTAAAAATGTACACAAAAACATGACTCATTACGCATATCTTAAAAACCATTTGACTAATCTATGTCAAATTGATGTAGGACCGTCTCTGTATCATTAACCTTCCGAAAAAAGGGGCAAGTTGTGAGGATTCAAAAAAAACTATGAATGCCCTAATTTTTGTCTTGATAGAATAAGATTTCCAAGTTTCTTATTTTTTTTAATTGTATGGTTTGTGAACTAATATAAGTTCACACACCAAATTTCAGCCTTTAGGACTTCAGAAAGTACCCTATGAATTTTGACAACTTTCTGTGGCTAGGCAACAAGTAGCTAGACATTATATAATGATTATATTTATCTGGTCTAATCTAAACCCAAGTTTCACAAATTCAAAAAAAGATTCTAAAAAATGACGAAGCGCTTCGAGAAAAGGTAAGACTTCACTTTACTCGTTTTGGCGGGGGCACAAGAGTGCCCCAAACTTGCTATATTTTTATATCTTATAACTTATCCTGATTACAGAAACTATCTGGGGTATATATCTGGCTGGGGTTAAGGTAATAAACCTTTTGCGAAAACAATCCTACCCTCTAGATCGGACCACTAGGTATAGTAAAGACATCGATACTATGACAAGATATAGCGACGCTTTTTGGTACGAAACATATTTTATTCTAATTGATATTAGTTTAGGTTTGCAAACCCGTAAGCAACTTACGGGTTTGCAAACCACTTTTTAATTGCCATTACTGGTTTCACATTTAATGTTAAAATTGTGTTTTAAAACTCAAAAACTTAATATATTTATGAATTTTTAATTTAATTACACTGCAAGTATTTTATGTTTGTCATAAAATCGTTTTATGTATATTAGTCATATTACAGGTAGGTCTCATTACTCTCTAATAAGTAATCTAACCGGTATGTGCTACAAAAACCAGTTTTGTACTAGTCAAAAACAAATCATAAATATTTATCTGCCACCTGTACCAGATACAGATAGTTTCCCTGTGGGATTTCCAACATTTTTTACACAACGTCACCGGAAATGAATAAATTACAACCATTACCTGAAATTTGCGTTGCTGGAAATAGAAATGTTTTGATGACGACGAAGAAACAATGGACAAAATCGTTGAGTGTTTATTTTAACCCCTGACTGAAAAAAGAAGGGCTGTTATAAGTTTGACCTGTTTTTTGTCCTTGTGGCATCATAATTTTTGAACGGTTGGACGGAATCGTTGTTTTGTGTTTGACAGCTGACGTTATTGAGATGGTTCTTAGCTAGCTTTACTGTTTTATTTTTAAAGTTAAAGCAGCGTTGGGCACTTTTTTTGGAATGGTAATAACAAAGAGGGTAATAACTTCTAAACTCGCGTCAGGACACGTGACCTGATCTAAAATTCGTAAGACAGCGCAGGGCGCTTGCGCGAATGTTCGTGTTGTCATGTTTGTGTACGAAAGCGCAATAAATTAATATTGTATTCTACTACATAAGTGATAGTACTTTAATATGTACTGATAATTAAAACAATTCATGCAAAATTATTCCCTAACCATTCCAAAATATCAAAAATGCACAACGTTAATATTCAAGTTTTCGTTTCTTCCGGCACTCCCAGAGTGCACCCCGTCGTTTTTTTTTTATTTTGGTATTATTGAGAATATAACAAGATGGTAGAGTTCTGTGCAAAAGCTCACTCAAATTATTATTGCCTTCTTAGCTATTCCCCTTGTATTTGCTCACCGTTGTTGTTGTCCGCGGTGGAGGATTAGGTAGACTTGCACGTTAAGTCTTAAAGGTACCGATCATAAATTTTACTATTTGTTGAAAAACAGACAAACCAACATAAAATCTAAAAAAATAATTTTCACTAGCATTTTTGTTATTTAATCTAAATATTTTTTCGGATCGGCCTCAACGTACTTTAATTTATGAAATTGTGATATTATAATAAATTTAAAAGGTATTAACAAAACTGTCCGCTCTTTGTAATGAGATGAACTTCTAGCTTCACGCAGTAATATAGATAAATACGTTTTTCAATCATATTTTGCAAAACAAAAAATACAGAATTACTTGTATTAATTAAAAGCCTCGTGACGTACGCGATGTCGACAACATGAAGTCAACCTAAGGCCCCCTATGACCAAGTAAAAACATTACCCGTAAGGATAATGTAACGTCAGTATATTCCCTAAAATGTAAACACATTTGCCATTTACCGGTAATAGGAGGTAAATAAGACTTATGACGTATAACGACATTATTCATGGTCTCATTTGCATGTTTCCACGTAAACGGTAAAATACCGAAATAAAAAACATAACTATTTTTGTTCTGGATATTACGTGGCTTTTTTATAGTTAGGGAAAACAATAAATGTATTTGTTTACTTTACGTTAAAGTTTAAGAGTCGGGTGCGTATCTGACGGTACGTTGAAAGTTCCGTATATTTTTTCGGCCCTACTTTAGAGTAATCATTATCTCCAAATATTATCTGAAGACTCTACTTTGATCGTCTAATTTGTGTATACATACTAATATATGTATATAAAACAAAAAGAAATAACCTGGAATTACTTTTTTTTTACTTATATTAATTACTTTTGTGTTACAAATCCATATTTTAATAGACCCAGGCAAAATATAAACAACGAGAATTCAAAATATGTATAAGATACGTCTACTTTTAGTAGGTAAATCAGTTTTCTTAGATTTTTAATTAAGATATAGCAAGAAGTGACAATAATCTAAATCGGTCCAGTAATTTATTTATTAAGTGTAGGTATACGTTTATAAAATTTCGATCTAATTTCGATATCTCAACGTTTAACGAATCGCAGAGACGAGTAATGTGTGTAAGGTTTATTTGCCTAGTAAAACGGAATCCTAAAAAGTAAAAACACTTAGCCTGTAGAGCAACGAACTCGTTGAAAAAAGAATAAGGTTAGTGGTGTGCTTGTACATGTTACATGTACATCTTTAAAGCTGTGATGTATAAAAACTTAAAGTACTTAAAGTACTTGAAGCGTACATCCTAGCTTCAAGTATGTACGTGAAATCATCCTACGACCGATTATTGGTGTTAACTTCAATAATTCGTCATTTAAAAATGCTTTAATATGAGTTTCTTGTGAGTTCTTTTATATGTTTAATAAAAAAAAACTGCCGGAAACACTGAAAAACAGTAAATAAGGTATCTTTTCATTAAACTTAGTTTTGGCGGGGCACGGAAGTAACGCCAAGACGAGGAAAGCGAAGCGCGAGGGCAGTGTCTATCTAAAGAACTTTATTCCTTATTTACTATCGCTAGTTAAATTAGTATTTCTAACGGCCAATGTTAATAATGTATCTCAATCTAATGGATTTCAAGCAATCTATATAGCTGCGTATCCGGCGGCCTATCCCATACCTAATTGCCATATTTATCCTGTCCACAGCTATGTTATTGGCAAGCGATAACATAAAAATGGAACAAAATATCAATCTTTTACAGCAGGTTTTGGATTAGGATTGATTATTAATATTGGCCGTAAGTCATTTTTAAACAGTGCCAAACAAACGACGCGTGACGTGAGGCGGCTGCGCGTGATTACTTAGTTTCGATTCAAAATTAGTTCGATATCCATTAGTTTTTGTGAGTAATAATGATAAGAGGCCAGATCCGCGTCTGATCCCTCTATTTAGTACACTGCTGCTTACGGTCACACTTAGAGACGTTATTATCTATTCATCAAAATATGCGACTTAATGATAAATTAAATATTCATTGACGTTTTATAATGCGCCCGTAAGAAGCAGTGTGCTATACGGAAGTGGTCAGACGCAATTCTAGCCCTAAAAGAAAGTGCGGTAAAAACAGCCTTCTTCGGACCGAAACACAACAAAACGCGGCGGCGGACGCGCTAGAGTCGGCAGTAGCGTCACAGACGATTGTAACGGCGCGGCACTATTTATTTGGTTTAAACAAAGTAATTCATTTGTAACAACAGTAAGTTTCTTCCATAACCCATGGTAGAGACACGTCTACGCCGCGGCGCCGCAACGCGCTTTGGCCCTTAAATCGGCCACTCGCATATCGAAATATATAATATTCGCTCAGTATGCTGTATTCCTACAAAGGACACATTTTCGTCCTGACAAAGATTATGGACTGTGCATAGTTTCCCGTAGCGGGATAAACACTGGTATATAAATAAACCTGTACATCATTACCAGCAGCCTATCGAAACTCAAAAACTCATCTTTTGGTGGTTGGGTCAAAAAGTCGTTTTTTACATTTTACTGCACTTAGATTATGTTTAGTGTATGCTCACCTCTAACAAAAATGTTGACCTCTTCAAAAGAGCCGAAATCAACACGGAAACTTGTCGTACTAGTGTCTCCAAAAATAAAAATATGACATTTAAAGTTTATACCTACATCTGACGTAAAAACTAGAACTAGTTGCAAAGATGACTATAGCAACGTTTATTTTAATTATTTATACAATTTTATAGGATATGTTAGTCCAGAGCTTCTCAATTAGAAGTACCCTTGTCGATCCTGATTAATTCCATTTTTTTTTAATTTTAAAATGTTTGATTGAAAATAAGTTAAAAAAAATTACAAATCGTTAAAGAGATTTATGTCATAGTATTTAGGTAGTTTGGTAGGGATGTGACGATTTCATCGCCCACAACTGGTAATTTATATTGCTAGATTATACAATTACTGCAATAACATTTATTGAATGTCCCAACTTCAGGTTGGCAACGCATCATTACCAACTTTTATGTTAACAAGCGTCATATATTTCTAACCATCAGAAAATGCGTCTATTTCATTTTTCATAGTATAAAAAATCGACTAGTACTGTGACAAATGGCAGAAGTAGGTATGGCAAAATGGGTGAATTATCAGTATATCAAATGGGAGAAATATGCGTTTATAAGACGAGCAAATCTGAATCCAACATATAGTCGAAGCAAGATATATATCTGGTTTATCCGTAAATGTTGTTTATTTAAGGAAAATATGTTCTTAAACTAAGTGTTGCGTATCATGACGCAATTAAGGAAATATTCTTACCATAATCACCAGGTTTGATCACCTCATGGGTCTAGTGGTTAGCGTTGACAACTAAGTAAATCTATACTTATAATATAATATGTCCTAATTGACTGGCTCATTATCGCCGAGCAAAAACAGCCATGATTGGGTGAGTAAGGTTGTTTTATCGAGTAGGCACCCATTTCGGTAACTTTACCCCTAAGAGGGTAAAATAGAGGTTGAAAATTTGTATGTAAGGCCGTCATTTTTTAAGTTAGAAAAATGAAACTTTATTTTTGAGCTACTTATTAAAAATGATAATTTACGTAATTATTTAAGCGTTTCTGGAAATTCTACCCCTAAAGGGGTGAAATAGGGGATGAAAGTTTGTATGAAAGTCCTTAATAATGGGCTATAATCAGTAAATATATTAACTGCCACGCGAGCAAAGCTACGGGTAACAGCTAGTTATTATTATGAAAGACGCCGGGTACAATCCCCGTTAGGGACAGTAAGTAATAATAAAAGTTGATAGCACGATTAATTGGTAAGAAACACATAATTAATGAATGTCTGAATGAATGAATGAATGAAGGAATAAATGAATGAACTTTTTATTGTGCACAATTAAACTTATTACAAAATGGTACAACTAAGTATCATATAGCATACATTAAAAACATAAACAGTTACCAAACAGACCGCCTCGTTGGTCGAGTGGCTAGCGTACACGCCTAACTACATCGGTTCGATTCCCGACGGGGGCAGGCAGTTGTGTGATGAGCATTTAAATTCATTTCCGGATTTGGGTGTTTATTCAATTTATTCTGGTATCTATCTAAGTAAATCTATGCACTAGTATCGTTGACTAACACCCATAACAGAAGAATATGATTTGCTTACTTTGGGGTTAGATTCAATTTGTGTAACTTGTCCAAGGATATTTATTTATTTATCTATTACATATTATCCTCAACAGCATCGTAATGCATGGAAAAACAAACTTAGTTCTTACCTAGAGTCAATATTTACCTAGCGCCAATTTTTCCCTGTAACTTTTCCGTCTTAAAATCATTCTTTTACATTTAATTCGGTATAAGTTTGGAATTCACTGCCTTATGACATTCAGGGCTTTCAATAGTTGGCAGTCTTCAAGAAGTTTATTAAGGAGAATTTCAATAATTAATTAATTAGTATGATGGCACAATGCGCATTAATATGCGCAGTAATGCGCAGTAATTGAAATTCTTTTAGATTGAATTTTAGTATTGTACGTCATATATTCACTTTATATTGCGTTTACTTAAAGTAAGGTCTCTTTAAGAGATATGCGCTCGTATAACTTCACATATTATTAACTTAAAAAAAAAAACATATTTACTTGCGATTATATTGTACTATAAATGAAAGTAACAAGATCAAGACTAAAACTACTACATTTTAATACATAAAACAGACAAATTCATTTGTAAGAAATACACGTTCATTACAAAAACTGAATCGGGGTTATTTATTCTCTTGAGCTAGCAATCTAATCTCCCGACTGGAAGACAACAATGGAGAGCACTGTCTTTATAGTATACTAGCTGTTGCCCGCGTGGTTAGTGGTCCCACAGAAACATGTTTTCGGGATAAAAAAAACTATCCTAAGTGTTAATCCAAGTTACCCTCTATGTGTGTGCCAAATTTCATGAATATCGGTTTAACAGTTTTTGTGTGAAGGAGTAACAAATAATCAAACATAGAAACTCTAGCATTTATAATGTTAATAGGATGGGAATAGGTTCGTGGTTGTACAGGCAGCTCGTAAAAGGCGAGCATAGGCTTACCTTCACTAGCACCGTGACATCTGACTAGGTGGTAGACTTTCGCAGCGACTCACCCGGATTGGTACCACCTCCATACCTACTCCTGCCGCCATAATATCCTGACGTGTTCCGGTTTGGAGGGTAAGGTAGCCGGTAAACTTAATTTTGCTCGAGGTCTAACATCCCGGCCTCAGGTTGACAAGGCACCATTACCACCTTTAGTGTCTCTAGGCGGCGAGAATTTCTTACCATCAGGAAGTCCGTGTCCTTGTTTGCCTTCCAATATCATAAAAAAAAAAATATTAGTTTGTTAAAGTTTTTTTAAGAATGCAGAATAATATTCTATTATTTTAATTTATATTTTAACGTCCAAATATTACAATGGAACCATATTAAGTTTAATTAATAATTCCATAATTGATTAAACCAACCAACCAATAAAGCCATGTTTAAGATAATAAACCAACCGTCATGATCGATTACTTTGTGCTTTAGTCTCCTAGACAGTAGTACATAATTTAAAATCGTAGTGTAAGTATCTTCACGCCCGGGGACAAGGGCGAAATCTTCACGCCCATATCATCGAAGAAGTAGGCAGAAGCACAACCAGGCCACCCACGACTAGCCGAAGACACTAAGTCCCACGATGTGATAGGTGGCAACCGGGCACACATATCTAATCTCGGGCAACGTTATTTTCATTAGAAAATTGAAAAAGTAAATTAAAAAAAAATATTTATATTAATTAATTTAATTTATTTTTTTTTAATTTCTAATTTTTTCGTTGCCCGACCTGTGGATCGAACCCTTAAGAAATCAAGTCCGACGCCGCCCGGACCGGTAGACGACAGAGGCGATTAAACTATATAATGGTTGATTATTTTTAACAAGCAGTTTCACGCAGCTTCGCCTGCGTAACTTGGCTTCTACTGCACCGATTTTTATGAAACAAAGCCTATGTCACCCAGGGATAATGTAGCGTTCAAAAGGTGAAAGAAATTTTAAAATCGGTACACTAGTTTCGGAGCCTAGTCATTTCAAACAAACAAATAAAAAATCAAATCTTTCCTCTTTATAATATTAGTATAGAAAAGCAGTAGGTAGTTGTAGGGACAAGAAAGTTGACAATTATTTCACAAAGTATAATTTATAGAGCAAAATCCTGAATAGTAACTAGGTAGGTACGTATTATAACATAATATTTTTGATACATAATCTATTCTTCAAATAGAACTGTAGAATAGTGTATTCCATTGAAGATATTTAAAAGACAAGTGCTTTAAAAGAATAGTATTTTTAGCATTTTTAGATTTTTTGTCTTTTTTCTGTTCTGTCGGTGAGTGTTTATATTACAAGGAAGGTTATAGACTAATTTTTCTCCCGCTTACTAAAGGGTTTCCTATGGGAGATTGGTAAAAGCAGAGATTAGTAAATATATATTGTCTTTGGTAAAAGCAAAAATAAATTTATTCGTTTGTTGAATGTGTGTGTGCTTCAATGATTGTTCTTTGTTTTTCCCAATTCATGAACTTTATAGGTTATAAATTACACTCAGTAGGTAGGTATAAAGTCGTCTAAAAACTTGAAATCTGGAATGTAGAGAAACAGTTGAAAGTACAGGTCGTCTTACATATACCTACATTCATATCTTCAGGCCCTGCAATATAGGCAGAGACTATAGTGCCAAGTGATCAAGGTTCGCCGGGTCAGCTAGTATAAAATAAGTACGTATTCAAAACGTTATAATAATTAAATTATTGTAGGTATTTTTTCATGTTTATCATTTTACAATCATAGAATTCAAGTGAAAACTTATCTTTGCATTTTTTGCATATTATTAGACATAAATTTTTAATGGTAATAATCGATTACAAATCTTCTGGAAATAAATTTCTTCTGAAGAAAGTTACTCGATAGCCGCCTTAAATTCAACCACAATAAAATTAATGATTATCTGTAATAAATAAACAAATTTCTAAAACATATATCGAAATAACTTACCAAATCCAAAAATCCTACACTTTCATCCTTTTTTTGTACACCCATATTATAAGCGTTGCCCTTATGATTCACAAAACGTTTGCTTTGACCTTTCATTATAATAAAAAAAAAACACTTGTCAAAGAATGTCGTCCGCAACACGTCTTAGACGTGGCCGGTCGCGATACTAACTGTTTGTAAAATCGGACAACTTTACCTATGTAGGGAGCCTTTGGTTGCTGGGAAACCCCATACGTATTACACATAGCTTTCTCGTTAAAATACGGTTTGATAAAGTTGTTTATACATTTTTAATCGGGTTATCATTTACCTTGACATTTAAAGTTTGATATGAACGTTAAACATCCCTAACTCCAATCAACTTACTCTACTTATCTACTCTCCTACCTCTTACTCTTTCAAAATCCTATTGCAGTTATACTTCTTTAGGCGCGTTATGAAATAATGATAAGAGTGTTTTTTTTTTAGTTTTTTGTTTATTAATAAGACAGCGCACAAACGGACAGGTCTCCTCATGCTAAGAGTCAACCGTGGCTTTAATAAACCATAGACGTTCTGGGTGCGTCGCTGTCCTGTGGCCGGAGTTTGAAGCCTGTTAAGCAAGCAAGAAACATGACAAAAGTTAAAGTGAAAGTAAAGTATCTTTACGGCTATATCCCCGAAGAGGTAGGCGGAGGCACAACCAAGGCACCCACGACTAGCCGAAGACACGAAGGCCCACAATGTGATAGGTGTCAAGCCAACCGGGCACATGTCCAATCCCGTGCAACGTTATTTTTAATAGAAAATTGAAAATATCTAATTTTTTCGATGCCCGACCGGGGAATTTAACCCGGTATCTCGCTAGATCACAGAGGCGATAAACATGACACTATCATTAAGGCGAAAGGAATAGGTAAGGCGGTGAATCCTTACAAGTCCGAGTTGCAGCGCGGTACTATACCGACGGTTATCTTGTTGGTAATGGCCCATTTAACCTTTAAATTTTAGCAGGAAGGCAGTTGGTCAATTCTACACAGGGGAGCAGGACTAACATAGGGAAAAAACCTTGACCTTAAGACGCTCTTGTCCTGGACCTAAATTTTGACAATGTCCGTTCCGTCACAATGATAATGACAGCGAGTTAGTAATATGGCTTTTGTTTTTATTAATCATTTTTTGTACCTAAAATGTTACAAGAAAATAGTTATTTATAAACATATAGTTTAGTTAGTTTAGTCGCCCCTCTCTCTTGTCTCTTATTATTCGCCTATGTGGTCTAGCGGTTCAGGTGTTGGTCTTGACTGCATGCGGTCCCGGGTTCGAATCACGGGTCGGGCAACAAAAGAAAATGTTGATTTTCCAATTTTGTAATTAAAAAAAAAAATTGCTCGGGATTGAATATGTGCCCAGTTGGCGATAGGCTTGCCACCTATTTTTGTGAGACTTAGTGTTTTCGGACAGTCGTGGTCGCCCTGGTTGCCGCTGCCGATCTTTTGGGGGATATGGACGCCAGC
>NJDC01001873.1:12954-60687 GCA_002245475.1 Calephelis virginiensis | reverse complement strand
CTTTAAGAGAAATAGGGGTATTATAAGACTAATGTTGACGTTTCTGAAAACTATTATTATATAGTTGAGTTTTGGCGCCATCGAGAGAAAAGATGGCAGATTTTTTTAAATTATTTTAATGATATTGGAAGGCAAACAAGCAGACGGATTTCCTGATGGTAAGAAATTCACGTCGCATAGTGACATCTAAGGTGGTAATGGTGCGTTGCCAACCTGAGGCCGGGATGTTAGACCTCATGCAAAAGTAAGTTTACCGGCTACCTTACCCTCCAAACCGGAACACTTCATGACGTTATGGCGTCAGGAGTAGGTAAGGCGGTGGTACCAATCCGACTGAGTCGCTGCGAAACTCTACCATCTAGTCCGGTGTCACGATGTTAGTGACGGTAAGCCTATGCTCACCTTTTACGAGCTGCCTGGCAGGAAGGCAGATGTTCTATTCTGCAAAGGAACCCGGACCACGGGGGATAATTTTCATAATTATTGAATTTCGTGTTTATATTGTGTAACAATTTTGGTGGCATTTTCTACAATTTTGTTCAGTGAAAGTGCACAAATGAAATAATCATGAAGACATTAGAGTGTCATATGTTTCCTCGTTGCCGCCAAATCTTTTTTACGAGCTTGAGTAATGAGGCCACTACTGACGACTTAAAACTGATGACTAATCATAATTGATTATAATTAATATAAAATTTGATGCAACATTCTACTTGACTAATGGCAAAATACTAACGTGAAGGCCAAAACCAAAAGAAAGAAAGAAAAGTGATAGTTTTTCATTAATTACCCAATTAATCACTCACCGATACTAAAACGACACCGAGCAAACGTAGTGATTATATATATTCTCTTTGCCAAGCTTTCGGCCGATAACTGCCTTCATAAATGAAATGAAATGAAGATTACTAATTATTGGGGAATACGTGTAAAAGACGTTTTTTTTTTTAACATTTCAACATGTTCGACCACATTTTGGTATGTCAAATTTGTAATAAATAAATATTAAATTAAATGTGGTTTTAACTTTCAAACATTCTTACGCATAGTATAACGATACGTTTCTTATTCTGAAATCTTATAGTGAACATGTTAAACATTTTTAACGTAACACTAGAGTCCTTAAGATTCATAAGGACTAGTACCTAGTCTAACTGTATTCGCCATTGTCATATTTCGGTTCGAAACATAGTACGAGTATATCCAATAGCCTGTAAACTCACTTAAGATCCACACCAGATATCAAGTTGGCAACACACATTTTATGTCTAAAAAGTCAAAGTATATTTTAACCGACTTCAAAAAGGAAGAGGTTCTCAATTACATGGTATGTTTGTTTTTTATTTTTTTATATTATGTTTGTTACGCGATTACTCCGTCAATAGCCAATCGATTTTTATGTGTTTTTTCATAAAGTTAGGTCATGACTCCGAGGTAATCAGTAATGAAGTCATCAAGATAAGTGGAAAACATATGCATTATTAAGTAATTATAACTCAAAAACTGCTTGTCGGATCATGATAAAATTTATAATGGTCCCACATTTGCTATCTTTCAAAAAATAATTGTCAAATCGCGACGTAGTACCCAATGAAATAGTAGAAGTCGGTATTCGCATTTTACTGCGCTTAATTGTTTATTTTTACCAAATTTGTCTGCTTGTTTGCTTTAAATGTTAGAGTAATTTGAATGTTTGTAAATCCTTGCAATGTTCAATATGACTATTTAGTCTTATCAATTTGTAAAAGCGAGTAAATATTTCATTGTCATAAGATTTAAGCCAGGAGTCATTACCAAAACGCTTTTAACGCTACTACATCGTATACCATCATGCTATAAATCAATACACTTATTTTCGTATTGAGAGTCTATCGCTACATTCGCACATTAGTACTTTTGCACTGCCCATTTTTATAAAGTTAGTGATCTTTAAGATAATGTACGTACCTATATTGAATTAACCAAGACATATTACTAATCTCTGGTATTACTATACATTTTACTTTAACATAACAAATTAAAAAGAAATACAACATAAACTGAAAACAGCTATTTGTAAATTTTAACAAACATAACCAAGTTGGAAACAGCCTTCAGCACGGAATTCCAGTTCTACTTAAACTTATAATGACATTTAGATATTCTTGTCATCGGGGTCGGCGGGTGAGGCGGAAAACTCGAGGGGGATACTTCTCGTGAAAATTATCGAGGAATATTTCTCAATTTCCAACCATTTGACATGTAATTTGGTTGGACTTTAGCTCTGAAATGATTTGAGGACGTTATTGTCTGACGAATAACGTTATTATGGGCAGGTCCTTTATCCATTTTATTTTCCTGATTTTCTGAGTGTCGACGTGAATATTTAATTGGGATGTTTTGTGGACTTTAAAGGTTTTTTATAAATGTCAAACTGCTCTAAAAGTAAACTAAATATAGCTTGATGAATAAAAGATGTGACAAAATCAATCTTACGAAAATAATTTCACGCCTGTATCCAATTAGTAGTAGGCAGAGGTGCAACCAGGGTACTTAATTCTTATTTATATATATATATATCAACATTACATATAACTCAAGGTCAACTGCATTGACTTTAGTGGTCTCTACCTTATTGTAATTGTAGTTGCTCTAAATAGTATTTACTGATAATTGATAAAAGAACACGTTCAAATTAAGTAAGTAAATGTCTTCTTCACCCCCGTATTACCGGGCAGGTAGACAAAGGCACAACCAGAGTATCCACAACTAGCCGAAGACACTAAGTTCAACAATGTGAGAGTTGATAAGCCTATTGCTAAAGGGGCAAACATCCAACCTCAGGAAACATTACATTTATTAGAAAATTAAATAAACACATTTCCTCTTTTTTTCCTGATCCGTGGATCGAACCCAGGAGCTCATGATGTTAAGTCCAATACCGGAATTACTAGACTGTAGTGTCGATTATACTTTTAAAATATAGTAAAAACAATTTGAATGACACGAAATGGGGGTGTCAAGTTCCCCGGGAACGTTACTAACGTACAGTACTACTATTTAAATTATGCGCTTCGGCGTAACACTTTTTACACTTTATATTTTTATTTTTAACTAGCGGCCCGCTCCGACTTTGCATGAGTATAAAATATACATATTAACCTTACTCTTCAAACACCTTATCAAATAAAAAAACCGTATCAAAATCCCGTTACGTAGTTTGATAGATTTAAGAATACAAAAGGACATAGGGACAGAAAAATCGACTTTGTTTTATACTATGTAGTAAATTGGCTGACCTAATCTAAATTTAAGCGAAATGATTAATTATGTGTAATAACAATGGAGTTGTTATACATATCTTTAAATTATTTTCGGATTTCCGAAGCTTGACGAATATAGGCAAAGTGCATAATTTAAATAGTCACAGTCTGCAAACTTCTGTTTGAGTACTTCTGAAGGACGACGCGTGACTACTCTACGACTCGGGTTGCTCTGTAATCCTACTAACATTACATAATATGCGAAAGTTTGTTACTATTTCAAGCAAAAACTGCTGAACCGATTTTCATGAAATTTATCTCACGCATAAAGGGTAACTTGGATTAACACGTAGAAAGGTTTTATCCCGAAAAAATGTTCCTGAGGGACCATTAACCACGCGTGCAACGCCGTGGACAACATCTAGTTCTAACTATATTTACAACGAACTACAATGATTCACACATAATATTAATATTAATAACCACTGTCTGAATTGCAGACAGACAAATCGTTGGAATAATTAATGGTTTTATTCACAACGGACATTATAAAGCACTGCCTTAGTTTAAAACCTGAATCATCTTACATATTTTTTACAACTTATGCAGTGTTGCCGTATCCAAAACTCGTCTCCATAAAATTAGTAAATCCTTTTTGGGTCAATGTGTATGTTTCTAGAATAAGTTGCCCATTGGTATTAGAGATCTACCTTTAAATAAGTTTAAAAAATGTATAAAAGCAAAACTATGTCAAAAAAGCTATTATACGGTCTCAGAGTATTTGGAAGATGAACATGCTTGGGGATAGAGGTTTCAATCTCCCACTACAATTTGTAATGTGATTTGTTGTACCTTTTATTTAAGTTAAAGTAAGATTGTAATTTATATTTTTAATCTAGTTTATATTGTAATTATTATTATTCAAAAAAGACAAGCCCGCAGAGTTTATTTCGCCGGATCTTCTCATTGTGTGGCCGCGATTTCGATCCGGTGGTAATTTAAAAGAAATGTCGATGCGCACAAATACCACTTGTATGGTTCAAGTGAATAAAGATTTTTCTGATTCTGATTTTGATTCTGACGAGTTCATTGAGATATGCTGCTTCAAACTTTCCCATAAATACTAGTTTTTTTATCATAGACATACATGGTGTGCTACAATACTAGTTTGATGGCATAATATAAGAATTGTAAAAATGTTTTCAGATTTAAATTTAATGACCATAGGCTTACCGTCACTAGCACCGTGACATCTGACTAGGTGGTAAAGTTTCGCAGCGACTCGCCCGGATTCGTACACTGCCTTAGTGTTCCTGCCGCCATAACGTCAGCGCTTGCTGATGACGTGTTCCGGTTCGGAGAATAAGGTAGCCGGTAAACTTACTTGTGCTCGGGATCTGACGCACCATTACCACCTTTGGTGTCACTAGGCCGCGTAAATTTCTTACCATTAGAATATTTGTATGCATTTTTTCACTATCGTAAAAAATATGAAGACTTATTCGACGCCGCCACCTTAACAATAAAACCTAAGGACAACTACGTACAAGGGCGTCGCCAAGAGGGGGCCATAGGGGCCTCTCCTAGATATTCTAAAATAGTTGACAGATATAAAACAAACAGTCTTATGTCTAACTTGAGTTGCTTGATCGATTATTCTTGTACTTTTACTACTACCTTACTTCTATTTAAGCGGAAAATGAAAGGCAAGTCAAAAAGTCGAGGGTTTTTGGGGTCCTGGCGTAGCCTACCGTTCATATTTTTCTCAATCTCCGTATTAACTTACCCCCCCTCTGGGCCATGGCCTGGCGACGCTCCTGACTACGTACAAAACATGGGCGTTCTTAATTAAGATACCCAGTGTTACATTCGTAAGTCGAGAAATTTTAATGACACTATCTTTTCTTTACAAATGAAAGCATTATTAAAAGTAGAGCATTCGACGTAAAACGCCAAGGTAACCCAGTTAAAGCCCCCAGGGAAAGATAAAACTGAGAGCTGAAGTAGTTCAAGTTCACACCTTTTAATGAAGTTAATGTGGGGCAATGGGGAGCAAATTCTGAGCTGAAAATGTTATTTCTAAAATGTGAAATAGACTGAAATGATATCTTAACTATGAAAGTTTGTACACACATACATATCTTCACGTCAAATCCCTTCCGGGGTAGGTAGAGTATCGAGTGCTAGACCTCATGATCCTGACAAACCTCTCTAGATTCCTTCACATTCATTACCTTTTTCATACAAACACGCCAGTTTCGGTCAACCTTGGTCTTCCGGGTACCTACATCCATTCACATTCGCATTGTATATCTGCTTTGTGAATCTTTCATCTGTTATTCTTTCCACATGACCGAACCAGCGGAGCATGCCCTTTCGCATTTTAACAAAAACACTTTCTTTCAATCCCACTCTTTCTCGGATCTCACTGTTACGCATGCAGTCGGCGAGCGTTACACCACAGATTTTCCGTAGTGCTCTCATTTCGACCACATTTATTCTACTTTCATGCTCTTTCTGACATACCCAACTCTCACTTCTATACAATAACGTTGGAATAAGCACAGAATTATGCAAAGCGAGTCTAGCTTTTTGACTCAAAACCTCGCTTTGGAATAGCTTACCCAACGCTCCATTCACATTATTCCCTGCACTCACTCTCCTCTCTACATCCGTGGTGTACCTTCCATCCCTGCTAAAAGCACAACCAAGATAAACAATTTCCAATTTCTTGTTCCAGCACTATATCATCAACCAAAACTCTTATACGTCTCTTTAACTTGGCTACGTCTCTTTCAAACACCATTATTTTGGTTTTAATCGCATTCAAATGTAAGCCCTATTCTTTACAATCTCCTTCCATAACTGTGACCAGTGTTTGCAGCTCAGATGGTGTAGAGCTCGAAAGTACAGCATCATCTGCATAGTTTGTTTTTACCTAAATAACAATCGCCCTGATCGCCTTAGAACTGAAAGAATTTAGTTAACATTTTGTACATTAACAGATGATTGTTGAAATGTCATGTATTTTTTTTAATAACATTGACGCATGGCAGTTTTTATGTGATTGAAAAAAATAATCAAGCGGGCGGATATGGCGATGTTAAGTAATACGTGCCGAAGGTGTGTGTTCTTCACATGTTCATCAGCTATAATGACAGGCCCTGTCATTATAGTCATAGGGTTAGGTAAGCCAGCTGTAAATAAAAATTTTTTGGATTCAACTATCTTTTAACTAACTCTAATAAAAGAGGTTATCAATTCCTATTTTAGTTAGTGTCTTCGGCTGGTCGTGGGTGCCTTGGTTGTAACTCTGCCTACTTCTTCAGGGATATGGGCGTGAAGTTACTTTACTATACTTTTTACTTTATCAGTTAATCGTTGTTTGTTTTGTTCCGCTAGTTTGTTACGTAATTACTCGGCCAATAATGAACCGCTTTTGGTGGCTCTTTTTTTTAAAGGTAGGTCATTCGAGGTGGCTCTATACAAATTAGATCTTGATACAGTGTAGTTGAGGTAGGTATATAAAAAAATATACAGTAACCTAAAAACCACTTCTCAAATTGTAATAAAAATTTAAACGTGACCTTACGTATACCTTGGTATCATGACCTAGCTTTCTAATAAAGGACAATCAAAATCGGTTGACTGTTGGTTGAGTAAACGAATAACAAACGTACAAAAATACTAGCAGTTGATTGACATCCTCCTCTTTTTTGGAGTCGGTTTAAAAAAAATATTCCTACTAATTTATAGTTCCCTCCTCTTTCGAGATGGTTAAAAATAAAATGATAACTTTCTCGCATATAATCTTAAGAACATATTAGATAGACATAAATAGACATCATTTACGATAATTTTAAGGAAAATATCGATATCTCAATAACTCTATTAATTTGGAGAGGTTTTAAAAGTTAAATAGGTCGGCTTTTGATTTGCTAATAATAGCGTTATATTACTAACAAAACTTTAAATAGGGTGAAAATTGTCTGATCAATAGGGCCTTCATACCATCAAGTTTTGTAAATGCTGTGGGCGTGGATAGCCTCTTGGGATTTTCATTATTAAAAAATAATTTTCACGTTTAATCAACTTTGTAATCATTCAGTATAAGGTATGGCGACATTTTGTGTATTAATCAATCATTTTATCGCCTCTATGGTCTAGAAATCCGACGTTAAACTTGACTTCTTGATGTCCTGCGTTAGATTCCTGGGTCTGGTGACAAAAAAAAGAAAATATGTATTTTCAATTTTCTTATAAAACTAATGTTGCCCGGGATTGGATATGTGCCCGGTAGGTAAGCTATAGGCGTGCCACCTATGACATTTTGGGACTTTGTGTCTTCGGCTAGTCGTGGATGCCCTGGCTGTGTTTCTGCCTGTGATACGGGCGTTAAGTAATTTTTTTTTAATTTAGGTAAAAGTTTTGTGTAATGACAATATGTCGTAACATAATAAACGCCGATGTCTTTCTGTTAATCTGCAGGACTGACTTAGATGAAATTTGTGAAACACCCACATGAAGACGTTCCACAAGTGTCGTGAATCTATTATAACTATAATCAATCATCTATTAAAATATGTATTTTTAGGATTAAGTGGGCAGTTCTTTATTAAGCGAAACTTTGTAGAGAATACATTAGAGTAAATAAAATGTGCAAAACGTGATGTTTGTTTAATTTTTACAGTAATGTTACTAAAGCAATGTTAATTTGAAATATCACATGTGACAGTTCATCTAAATTTGACACTGTTTCTTTGTAATAATATTATTTCATATTTTATTGTTAGTATTACAGATTTACTTAACCTTTTCATTTTAAAATACAAAATTGTTGTACCAATGTCAAATTTTTCATGATTTTAATGCTTACAATGTCAAAATAATGCAATTTTATGTTTTTTCTTCTTCGTCGTCTTATTTGATGGCATTTTAAAACTACCTTGTGTATTTAATTTTATTTCGCCAATATATACGTGTTGGGTTACTTTAAGCTGCTTTATTTTTTCCTCTTGTTAACCTCGGTCCTGAAGGTAAAGACGAATGAGCACAGATCTATCGATTTCTATGCTGTTTTTTTGTGTAGTATCTAACGTGATCGAGATGGTTCTTAAATAGGTACTACACGTAGGTTTTGTTGAGGATTATTGAAAGAAATAAACTTATGAATATTGACAGAGTTCGAAAAAGGAGATAGTCATTTTATTTTTGACTCCCATATTGTTATTTGTCTGTTAATCGATTTCTCCATTATTTTTAATATGACTTTATTTATTTTTGTTTGTCAAAGCGTACTTCTGAGGTTTCATTGCTATTTGCCACCAAAATTTTAATCTGTTCATGGAATCTAAGAAAAACCGGGGTATACAGTTTAAAGGACGTTCCAGAAGGTTATAGACATACTGGTTGTAAACATTGGTTTGCATCTGTCTGGACCGTAGATTTAATCCAAATTTGATAGTAAGCGGAAGATAGTTTCTTCCAAGGTCAGCTTTGTTGGAAAGCATGATTACAGCCGTCTAGAAACACTATTAGATGACATAATTGTCGAAATAGAAATCGGATTCCCGCAGCTTTACTGAACTTGAATTGTTAAGTCTTAAAGAACTTGTATTTTTGTTACAGTTCAGTTTGCCTATTTGACGTGTAAGCAGCTATTGCGTGTATTAAGCTGTCTTTATCTTATACCTTTAGGCTTTAAATGAGCAATTCTCATATATATATAAATATGTAATTGGAATCTCGGAATCGGCTCCAACAATTTTCATGAAATTTAGTATGTAGGGGATTTCGGGGGCGATAAATCGATCTAGCTAGGAATCATTTTTAGAAAATGTCATTTTATTCGTGTTAAAACTGTAAATTTAATCGTGTTTATATTGAAAAGTATGACTCTTCCTGACATTCTATTGGCGAATAATAATACTGTTTTTTGTGAGCAATAAAGTTTTTCCAGTAGATGGCGTCATTAAGTGACACAAAGTCAATGAGTGTTTGCTAAGAAATTTAATGTTATGGGTCGTACTTAAATATAATTTCCAAAAAACACAATATATAAAAAAATACCGAGCGAAGCATTAAACACATAATTGTTACTATTAGTTCATACTAATGCTATTGTAAGTTTTCTATGGGAAAATAGAGCGACCAAGTACACAACTTTCTCGATCGAAAGAGACAATCGTTGCCTATAAACACCATAGATGTTATAAGTGCATCGCAATCCTGTGACCGAGATATTAGGTCTAAAGCCTTTACCCTTTACCCTCGAATAATATTCGAGCGATTTCATGGTGGAATGTCAACCTTGATACCTCCGGGTACCTACATCCATCCATATTCCCACTGTATATCTGCTTTGTCAATCTTTCAACTGTCATTCTTTCCACATGACCGAACCAGCGGAATACGCCAATTCTCATTTTAATAAACAAAGACATAAAACTAGCTATAATAAGCTAATTATTATGAAATTCCGGTAGTAAATAACGTGTCAAACATAGGACAGATTACATGAACCACAGAGTGCCGTATTAGACGTTCATAAATTGTGTATTGGCACCGTCTTCGATAGCCGCAGATATTATCCTAAATGCCTATAGAGGAACAATACATATCGATTTATGTATGGATACACCAAGATATATGTCTCACAAATTACTTTAAATGGCTTTGTTGGTTGTTTATCTATGAATAACTCTCATAGTTTATTGACAGTATCCGTGGATTCTTTCTTCAATTTCTATTATTCCTAACCGACCCCAAAAAAAGGAGGAGATTCTCAATTCAAATGTACGTGCTCTGTTGTTACGCTTGGCCGTAAGTCGTAACGAACACATTATGATAGTTCTTTTTTTGAAAAGTGCGTTATTATTCCAAGGTCATCCTAATTGGCTATTACATCAATACGGCATTGCCTCTGTTTTCTAGTGGTCTGGTTGGTGGACTTGGCTTCATTTTGTCCCACGTTCGGTACCCGGGCCTGGCCAAAAATAAAAGAAGGAGATTCTCAATTAAAATGTATGTGGTTGTTGTTGCGCTTAGCCGTAACGAAAATATTTTAATGGTTCTTTATTTGAAAAGTACATTATTATTTCAAGGTCATCCTATTTTGGCTATTACATCAATACGGCATTGTATCTGTTTTCTAGTGGTCTGGTTGGTGGACTTGGCTTCATGTTGTCCCACGTTCGATACCCGGGTCTGGCCACAAAAAAAATCTGTTTTTTTTAAATTTCTTATTTAAGGCAACGTCGCTCGGTATTGGATAGGTATGTGTCTGGTTTTTTTTATGACATTGGAAGGCAAACAAGCAGATGGATTTCCTGATGGTAAGAAATTCCCGCCGCCTAAAGACACCAAAGGTGGTAATGGTGCGTTGCCAACCTGAGACCGCGATGTTAGGCCTCGAGCAAAAGTAAGTTTACCGGCTACCTTAACCTCCGAACCGGAACACGTCATGACGTTATGGCGACAGGAATAGGTAAGGCGGTGGTTGGCGGTAGGCTTGCCACCTATCACATTCTAGGACTTAATTTCTTTGGCTAACCTTGGGTGTCGTAGTTGTCTCTTCAGGATAAGGGCATGGAGATGTTTTTTATATATGATACTACGTCAGAATTCTAATGGAAATATCGAAGGTCAAAATAGAAATGATCTTATCGCAACATGGCCATGTGATTGGAATATATTTATTGCAGTTTTACTGCTCTTAAATTATTTCATTGTATTCGCCTCTGTGGTCTAGCGGTCCAGGTGTTGGACTTGACTTTATGAGGTCCTGGGTTCCTCGGCAAGTCAAGTAAGTTAATTCGAAGTCGGGTCGACTTAACTCGACGGTCAGGCAACAAAAGAAAAAATGTGATTATTCCAATTCCCTATTAAAAAAATGTTGCTCGGGATTGACATAATATCTAATGTGATATGTGTGATAGGTGGCAAGCATATCACCCGGTTGGCGATAAACTTGCCACCTGTCACATTGTGGGACTTAGTGTCTTCGACCTCTTCGGGGATATATGCGTGAAAATACTTGTTTTAAATATTCTTATTTATTCTACTCTTCCTGTCTAATTGATAAACATAGACTTAAGTTAATTTTTCTTCGTTTTAGGCCAGGTCCTCTAAGTAGAATAAACTATCTGACGCTCTATCAGATAGGTAGTAAGAGGCCAGCATAGGCTAAAATGTGTCATTACTAACAAGACCATTGGTGATAGAGGCTGTGCAAAGACTTCCCTTAATGACTCAGTCATGATCTATTCTGGAGGGTAGGGTAGCCGGTACACTTACACAATTGGCCTGAAATCCCAGCCACTGAACATTTATGGTGTCAGTCGTATCTTACCAATAGAAGAACCGAATACTTGTACGCTGAACGCTCATATGAAAAAAGACTAAAATACTCCAAGGTTTAAGTTGGCATTGTACTCTTTTTCTGAATATGATTCTATTTTAATAAAAGAATATCGTGTTAGTTACTCTATTTGTGACGGCTGAACCAATTTGGTGGAAATTGGTTGGAAAGTAGCTCACAACCGGAAGAGGGGAGACGAACAAAGAGTATTTTTTGTCCCCATCATCTGCGAGAAAACTAGGAAAAACATTTAGATTTTTTCCCATAGAAACTGAACCGGTGGAACGAAGTTCGCCGGAGCAGCTAACATAACTGTGTATATTTGTAAGAAACAGCATGTGTCATATGCATATTTCTTACAAACCCTGTGTGGTCTAGCGGTCCGAATGTTGGACTTGACTTCATGAGGTCCCGGATTCAAATCCCGGGTCAAGTAATAAAAAAAAATGTGGTATTTCCAATTTAAAAATAAAAATAAATGTTGCTCGGGATTGGATATGTGCCCGGTTGGCGATAAGCTTGCATGGATATGATATGTATCCTATTACATTGTGGGACTTTGTGTCTTCGGATAGTCATGGTTATGCCTCTGTTTACCACATCGGGGATATGGGTGTAAATATACTTTCTTTATTTTTTACTTTCTTACAAAAACAACAGGTACCAACCAACCTTTGAGTAATCAACCTTACAAATATTTGCCGTAAACATTTTTCTCAAAGCAGTTAGCAGACACCATCCTTGCATAATGGAGCAAATGAAACATAATTTTGTGTACGGCATTTAAAACTTTGTCATATCGTCGAGTATTCCCAAATGTTTACCGGGACAAATAGTTGCAAGTAAATTCTAAGCACGTCTGTTCGACGCGGAGATTGTCAGGCTCAAACTAGGGGTCGTTCCATATCTTAAATTTATGTTCCAGTTCCATAAGCTTCTGACACTATGATCTACTTTGAAAATGAAACCTAAAAATTACAAACATTTTCTGCAAAATTATCTGGAAATTTTACGGTATAAATTTATGTCCGAGGTGAAACAGAAGATAATTATTTCTGATACACCTTATCTATCTATCATAATGCTACATAGTATAAAACAAAGTCGCTTCCTTCTCTCCCTATGTCCATTTGTATGCTTAAATCTTTAAAACTACGCAACGGATTTTGATGCGGTTTTTTTTTAATAGATTGAAGTGATTGAAGGGGAAGGTTTATATGAATATTTTATAACCGTGCGAAGCAGAGGCGGGCCGCTAGTACTTACATAAAAATGAATCCTTATATCACGTGATCATCGCATTGAACTTGAACGGATGGACCAATTTTGCAAATTCTTTTTTTGTTGTGTTAGTTATTGTCAAGAAAAGGTTCTTATGAACAAAAAGACCAAGTGGCAAGTACATTTTTTTTTTGTAATCCATACAAACTATTAATAGCTGTCAATGTATAGCGACGCGAAGTTCGCCGGGTGGGCTAGGCCATCTATACATATAATAAATCTAGAGAAGGGTGATTTCTGTAAATTGTAGATATTTGAAAAAAAATGGAGCACACGACTAAAATTTACTGCAGAACACATTTCTAAAATTTTTAGAAAATATTTCTGTCTTATAATATTTCTCTGGATATAGACAGACCGTCAATAAGACAGACATGTCTTACTGACGGTCTGTCTATATCCAGACCGTGTTTCATGCCGAATCTACTGAACTGATCGTAATGAAATTTTGCAAGTAGGTACTTTAAGTTCTAAGGAAGATTCCCGTGTGAGTAACAGTAAGTATAAAGTGACCAAACACATAACTTGCAATCCGGAATGTAGAGAAACTTTCAAACGTACAGGCCATCGGACTCCAGGATAGGCAGGCCGCGAATCACTCCAAATCTACAGAATCGATCAAAACGAAATTCGGTAGGAAGGAAGGAAGGTAATATGCTACTAAAATAATAAATATGTAATATGTTATCCCGTTCACTAAAAGTGTACCGGTGGGAAAGGTATAAAAGTCAAAGTGTAAATGGTGTATTTTATTGTATTGTATTTTATGTAAGTATACTCCGATTTCGTTCATTTATTTTTGTTTTGTACTATGTTGTGTTTTACAGATTGTCCCTTTTTTTCCAAGTAATAAGCTTTGTTAGAAGTTAAGAAATTACAGAGATAACACCACTCAGACATCCGAAATGTAGAAAAACGCTTGAATATTTGATATGCTTGGAAATTGTAATAAATTAATACAGATTTCTGGAAAGTGAATATGTTTCTTTGCTCTTCTTCGGTAACCTTTTCAGCAATCGTTAATATTGTAGTGAAAATTTATTCAGCGGTGTTATGCACTTTTTTGTGATTTCTAGAAGAATCTTTAGTATGTTCACGCCCATATCTCCGAGGAGGTAGGCAAACACAATCAGGACTTCCACGACTAGCCAAAGACACTTAGTCCCTCTATGTGATTTCTAAAAATGTTATACTCTCATCACACATGTTACCTGGTCGAAAGTTCGTAAGGCGAGGAGTAAAACCACTGTATGTTGTCACCAGATTTCATACTGGGATTTTCGTTTCACAGTAGTATATATCTTGCTTGTTAGTCACCGTCCCGTTACCGGGGTGTTCGGCCTAATTTACAAGTCAACCGGCTACTCGGCTCCCCTACCGCCGGACCGGAATACGACACTGTCATAATAGCGCGAGCGGAAGAATGTGTAAGGCGAGAATCCAATCAAACTGCAGTACTCTACCACCAGCAGAAAACTTAGTCTAAAGCTTTGTTAACATCAAACATTAAAACACTTAAGTGTTTGTATGTGGGTGTAATAGTTTTACATTGTAATACTTTTACATTATTATGACTAATATCCAGTCCTTATAATCGTAAAAATCTGCAACAATGTTTAGTCGAGACATAACTTTCATTTGTATTGCGGATTATATTCGTAGTAAGTTTGCACTTTAAGCGGCATTTTGCTACCAGCTAGTAAGCCAATTATCATCATCAACAACAGCCGTAGGACGTCCACTGCTGGACATAGGCCTCCCCTAAAGAGTGCCACAAGTGACGCCCACCAGCCGCTTGTTTAGTTAGCCAAATTACAGGCAAATCCGTCAAATGGTGTGTTAGACTAGAAAGACTAATACTTATTTGTAAAAAAAAATATAAAAATCTGCACTAGGAAAAGAGCCTATTACTTGGACATTAAATAAGTAGGTATCGCCTCGTGTTTATAAATATAAATGCTTTACAAGATAAATTAATGGAGCCCTAAAACGTAATCAAATTACAGAGGATCATCACTGATTCCAAACGTCAACTTTATTCAATTATCAAATTAACAGACACGCAAAGTTACAGGGTATAAAAAATGGCTGCTTCCTTGCAGAGTCACAAGTGAGAAGCGACACAGTCGAACTACTCACTTCGTCAATAAATTTAGTCATATAACTCATACAACCGATGCTATTAACTTTTGTGAAAATATATTAACCATTTGGTGTATCCTGCCTACACAAGATGGCGAATAATTTCACAGATGGCATCGGATCCCTGGTCTTACCATTGCGAATGTAAGTATATTTTTTGTTTTTTACCTTTTTTGTTCTTTATTCCTTTGATTCCCGCCTTTTCCTATGTTGTCAGAAAAAATCTAATCTGTTAGTTAGTTATCTGCTTCAACAACATCACATTTTAACGGTCGCTGTTAAATTAAGATTAAATTAAATCTACCCTTTTTTGTTTTTGTTTTTACCAATTTCCCAACTAATTTAAAAACGTCATCGTCTTCAAAATCATCTACATAGGTAAATAAACTTGAAAACCCCCAACGGATTCGGTTAATTTTGATTTTACATAACATAATACTCGTTTGTGGTCTAGCGGCCGGCGTCGGACTTGACTTTTGACGTCCCAGATTCGATCCCTGGGTCGGGCAACAAAAAATATAAGAAGTGTGTAAATTCAATTTTTTATTAAAAATAACGTTGCTCGGGATGGGATATGTGCCCGGTTGGTGATAGGCTTGCCACCTATCTCATTGTAGGACTTAGTGTTTTCGGCTAGTCGTGGGCCTTGGTTGTGCGTCTGCCAATATCTTTGGGGACATGGATTCTTAACTAACATTCATTTTGTTGTATTAGGGTAACACAAGAAGCTGGGGAACACATGCTAGGATGGAACATTCCAGATGAGCACCAACACTTGGTACAAGATCACTGGAGGAGCTACCCCGCAGTCAGCAAATACTGGCACTATGGTTTAGCTTGCATATACGCACTGTTATGTTTTGCTTCTATCACTGGCAATGGTATCGTCATATGGATTTTCAGCACGTAAGTTCTTTACCACTTTTATAACCAAAGCTAAATACTAATAAGCCGTTTTGGTCCAGGTTCCTTTGCAGAATAGGCCATCTACTTTCCTGCCAAACAGGTCGAAAAAGGCGAGCGTAGGCTTAACGTCACTAGCACCGTGATATATGATTAGGTGGTATAGTTTCGCAGCGACTCGCCCAGATTGGTACCATCGCCTTACTTATTCCTGCCGCCATAACATCAGTGCTTGCTTTTGACGTGTTCCAGTTAGGAGGGTAAGGTAGCCGGTAAACTTAACTCGAGACCTAACATACCAGCCTCTGGTTGGCAGCGCACCATTACCATCTATGGTGTCTCTAGGCGGCATGAATTTCTTACCATCAGGAAGTCCCTAGTACCCTAAATAAACTGTCTTGTAACGGCCTGAAGGGAGGATAGGTTAGGTGAACCCACGCCTAACTCTACTACTACTAGTTTTCCTGATCTGGGTGTTTATTATATTGTTTCCGTATAGTTATTTCTTCGTATGTCAGTCTAAAAAAGACTTTTTTTTATCCCCGTGTTGGTCCGGGCTCCTTTGCAGAATAGACCATCTGCCTTCCTGCCAGGCAGCTCGTAAAAGGCTAGCATAGGCTTACCGTCATGATATATAGATAAGGTGTATCAGAAATAATTATCTACTGTTTCACCTCAGACATAAATTTATACCGTAAAATTTCCAGATCACTGTGACATCTGACTCGGTGGTAGAGTTTCGCAGCGACTCACCCGGATCGGTACCACCGCCTTACCTATTCCTGCCGCCATAACGTCATGACGTGTTTCGGGTTGGGGGGTAAGGTAGCCAGTAAACTTACTTTTGCTCGAGGCCTAACATCCCGGCCTCAGGTTGGCAACGCACCATTACCACTTTTGGTGTCTCTAGGCGCCGTGAAAAACTTACAGTCATTATTTGAGTCGTAAACTTTACAAATAAACATAAATGTTCCTGGTCAATTTACACAAATTGAATGTAATCCCAAAGTAATAAAATTATGTAGCTATGTCATGGGTTTCGATGTCGATTCTTTTGCATAGATAGATAATAGGTGCCAGAGTACGTTGAAGAAACACCCTTAGCTACTTTACTGGAATTAGAATGTTAATTGCGAACTCAGTTTATGAAAGCTCTATATTCTTATACATAATTAGCGAGCCGCCTAGGCTTCGCACGGTTACGGAATATACATATAAACCTTCCTCTTCAAACACTTTATCTATTTAAAAAACCGCATCAAAATCTGTTGCGTAGTTTGAAGCCACTTTGTTTGTCTAGTGTTGCTAAAACTTAAGAACAGCTGGAATGATTAAGCTAATTTATATCTTGTGTTCTAAATTATTTGTGGAAGTCCAGGAAAGGTTAAAAAGATAAGACAAGGAAAAACCGCAAAGAAACTAGGAAAAACAACATTTTAAGTTTTCCTATACAAACGGAACGGGTAGAACAAAGTTTGCCGGGACAGCTGGTTATTATTAAGAATTAATTACGCTGATGTGACTACAAAATGGAGTGTTGTTGACTGGCGTCACTCTGTTGTGGTTTAATTAAGTTTCTAAACGCACAGATCGCACAAGTGCCGACAAGAAGCTACGAAATTTTATATTTCAAATCAGCCTGCACCCGCTTTGCCCACAACAATAAAACCTGTGATATTACTTCAATTTATCTATGTTTCTAGGTGCTACCTAAACGTCTAAACAAATAATTCAATACAGAGACAGAACGAGAAACAATCGAAACAAAACTTTTTGGAGTCAAAATAGTCCTAACTCCTAAAACCAGAAAGTTGTGTCTGTCTGTTAACTGTTTGAGAAATAATTTGCAGTAAAACTGCAAAAAATGATTTCGATTTCAATAAATCACACAGTTATACAAAAATGAGGTGATTTCCTTCGATGACTTCGGGAATTCATCCTCATACCTAGATTTGGTGGATATGAGACCACCTCGAAAATACGTTCTTACAAATAAAAAATACGAACATATACAATCTCCTCCTTTTTTAAGTTGGTTAAAAATGGCACAGTGGTTTTCCCGTGATCAGTTACTAAATAATCAAAAACTGACGTATATACCAAAAACGTGGCTTTCCCGTGATGAAATCAGTAAATAGTCAAAAACTGATGAATATACCAAAAACGTATTTAAACAAGAAATACATTAAAGATGGTTTTAATTTGCATCGCAATTTTCAATGCGTCAAAAAAAAACATTTTAATTAAACAATTTTTTTGTAATAAAAATTAATTATTTTAATCCTCGCCTTTCGTACATCTGCGGTAAATCTCTCAACGAGTGTCACAGACAAAGTTGTGAACCGCTCAGCGCACTTGTAGAGTTCGGAAAAACGTTTTCGATGTTCATCGGAACGTTCTTCACTTGAATTTTATCTGTTTTCCGCGCTCAAATATCTGTGTCAGTGGAAATGGGTAAATATATTAAAAGGAAACAGAATTTGTCGCTATTCTGTTTTGTGTGCCCGGCTTGGTTCCGGTCTTTTTGACTGTTCGCCCTTTTAACAATTTATATGAGGCAACGATGAACGATGGGCTTAATATTTACATACAAATAAGTCGTGTATGGCATGGATAGCTTCAACGGTTTTTTGTTAACCTGCTTTCTATTACAATAAACCCTACCGTCCTTGGATAGGTGTATTACTTAGTAGAGTTCAAGGACTTGCTTGGATTTGTAGCACTGCCTGCTAATATTTGTTATCTTAACGTATAGAGATAACGAAATTCACATGTTTGCTGTCCATAAGCAGTTGTAGGTCATATCTGCATAAAATCTGTCACGTTAATACCGTTATTAGCTTTTGATTAACAATTGAAAATATTTTAAAGTATCCCTCACCAAATCACATAGATATAACGCTGTGTATCTCGCCTGGATATCACATTTAATTTCTTATTTAAAAAAAATTCAGTTTCATTAAAATGAAAAATTTTTTGATGAACTGAAAATTACGATGCAAATTAAAACCATGTTTGTTGTATTTCTTGTTTGATTACCATTCCTGTTACTTTTAGTTGAAATTGTCGTGTTCCAATCTAGGTAGAGTTTCTGGTAAACAAGCTGCGGTATTGGATAATTGACCAGTAGGTGATAGGTTTGGCACATTGTGACACTTAATATCTCCGGTTAGTTATGGATGCCCTGAAAGCACCTCTGCCTACTGCTTCAGAGATAAGAGCGTAACTATGCTTTTAGAACTGACAATTCTAAAGAGTAACATATAATTTTAAACAAATTATCAACAGCTAGATTGATTCAAAGTGTAGAATCATTTATGTTCAGGCAAAACTCATGCCGACTTTAATTTCAATATTATGTATGTCTTCTAATTATACAAAACTTAATGGTTTCCTTTGCCCTGAGATTCCAATATCAACCAGATCTCAACTTGGGGGCTATTTGACCATCTCGAAAAGTTATTTTATTTAAAAAAAAACTAGTTCAGTCAACTTGTTTAAAAAAATCATTGACTAATGACGGACAAATCGACATCGTCAAATGTAGGCGTCGAACATTGAAATTTCTAGTTTTTGGAAGTAGTTTCAAAATTTTCGGGGAAAAGAGTAGAAATAATCTTGGCTAAATAAACTTCAATTACAGTTTGACTTCACCAAAGCTCCGTCTGAAGTCTAAACGAGTTTGAACAAGTTTTCATATTCTTTGTACCTAGTTAAAACATAGCAATTTAATGTCCAATTTAATATTTAAACGAACTATTCGCTTTAATATTTAAACTTAGAGACTTTAGGTAAAACATAGCTAAAGTTGTTAACTTTTAGCAATTATTGGTTTTAACACTTTGCGGCTTAAACAGTTTTTAACAAAATACATTTTTGTGACGAGCTTAAATTTGTAAGGACTTTCAGAATTAGATTTGGGAAATACTATTACAGACATTTCAAGTATATAAGCCCAAGCACGATATAATAGGGTTAGAAATTTTATGAATAGGTATGAATATGGCAATATATGTATATAATATGTCTTTGCATACGGTCACCTTCCGCTTCCATCATCAGATCAGTTTCACATCATTATACTTAATTTTATTTCATTTGTATACCATGTAAATAAAAACTATATGTTACCCCGACACTTGATGTCCCAGTCACTGATTCAGCTGAATTTTTGTATGATATGTAAATCGGATGATAATAATTCAAAAAAAAAATCAACTCTGTGGTCTAGCGATTCAGGTGTTGGACTGCATGAGGTCCCGGGTTCGAATCCCGGGTCGGGCGACAAAAAGAAAATCGGATTTTTCCAATTTTCTAATAAAAAAAAATGTTGCTCGGGATAGGATATGTGGGCGTGAAGATACAATAATTCAAAATTAAGTAAAGTAAAGTATCTTCACGCCCATATCCCCGAAGAGGTAGGCAGAGGCACAACCAGGGTACCCACGACTAGCCGAAGATACTAAGTCCCATAATGTGATAGGTGGCAAGCCTATCGCCAACCGAGCACATATCTAATCCCGGGCAACATTTTTTTTAATTAGAAAATTGGAAAACCCAAATTTTCTTTATTTTTCCCGACCCAGGATTCGAAACCTTTACCTCCTACAGTCAAGTCCAAGACCTGAATCGCTAGACCACAGAGTTGATTTTTTTTTTAATTATTATCATCCGATTTACATATCATACAAAAATTCAGCTGAATCAGTGACTGGGACATCAAGTGTCGGGGTAACATATAGTTTTTATTTACATGGTATACAAATGAATTGGACTGTTTCACTTATATTTTAATCTTCCGAAATTAAAAATTCGGCATTTGCGTATATATCGTTATAAATCTTCAAATAGTAATAAATGGAGTTTCACCAAGTGATGGAAATAATTCAATATAAAACATACATACAGGCAAGTTAAATAAAATCTTGTCAAAATGCAAAATTTGTCTTATTATATTTTAAAAAAAATTCTTCACGCTCGTATCCCCGAAGAGGTAGGCAGAGGTACAACCAAGGCACCCACGACTAGCCGTAGACACTAAGTCCCACAATGTGATAGGTGGCAAGCCTATCGCCAACCAGGCACATTTCCAATCCCGACCAACATTTTTTTTTATTAGAAAATTGGAAAAATCCAATTCTCTTTTTGTTGGCCGACCCGGGATTTGAACCCGGGACCTCATACAGTCAAGGCCAACACCCGGACCGCTAGACCACAGAGGCGATATCTTATTATATTTTAATGTTGAAAACTTAGTTTTCAGTTCTACGAATCCGAATGGCTAAACACAAAATCCCTATAGATTCGACACTTCCGTCCATTCGTGTGTCACAGCCACTGTATTCCGAAATTATGATTAAAAAGAAACAACGGAACCGTCAAAATCAGAAAATTAATTTTGTTTGAGGAGTTGCCTCTTTTGTTTTGGTATGGTTTAAATTATCTGATAAATCGGACTTAAATTTTTCAAAATCAGTCATAAGTCGTCATAGAAAGTCATGTCAGTGTCTTGATTAAGGCGGTGGCTTCTTTAAATAAGATTTGACGGCAACAAAGAAAAGACGCGATACATTAACTTCTTCCTATACACTTCACCTGTCTGAACAAAATTGTACAAAATGCTACTAAAAGTGACTGATTTTACTCAACGTGTACACGAAATTCAACAATTACAAAGAAACTGCGACCTTCTTTTCGCTTGATCGCGCCAAAACTTCGAATTGAACCTTCGTAATACTTTCAATAGTTGGAGTTTCTGGTATTCTGTTATTATTAAAACATGCTTTTATTTACAGATCAAAATCTTTACGGAGTCCAAGTAACATGTTTGTCATAAACCTAGCATTATTCGACACCATGATGGCGCTCGAAATGCCTATGTTAGTAATAAACTCGTTTCATCAACGGTTAGTGGGCTACGAAACAGGGTGCATCATATATGGAATCCTGGGTTCATTCTCAGGAATCGGAGGAGCAATCACAAACGCTGTGATCGCATTTGACAGATACAAGTAAGTTATTTTGTTTAATGGGATTTTAAACCAACCAAGTGGATTTGCTAATGGTAGAAAAATGGAAATAGCTGACTTTTAATTTCCCCGACTTTCCTGGAATTGTATCGGCAGATCCAAAATTACTAGCAATGGGACCACTTCTGAAATACGCTCTTTCAACTAAAAAAATAATTTTGAAACACAAACGATTGTTCTCTTTTTTCAGAACCATATCCTGCCCTCTAGATGGCAGAATAAACAAAGTTCAAGCGATTCTTCTATGCGCATTTACTTGGTTATGGGCTATACCATTTACTTTGCTGCCGGCTTTCGATGTTTGGGGACGATTTGTACCAGGTAATTGAAAGCTAAACTATTCCTGCCGCTACATCCAGGCTGCAATCAATAAAATGTTATAAAACTATCTGAAATAATCAGTAAGGAAATAATGCTCCTGGGACCAAATTACACAAGTGAATCTTACTATAAAGGAAACCGATTATATCTATGCTTATGTTGTGTGTCAACGAATAAGTACAATAGACATTCCGAGCCGTAAAAACATAGAGACATTTATGTTTAACACACAAATGCATAATATGGCCGACGGCAATCGAATCCAAGTCTCGTGGTAAGCCGGTCAATTTATAAGTGTACCTACACTAAAATGGCGACCACCGGAGAGGTTAAATGTTCAGTATTCATAATTTATCAAATTTAAAGAATCTCGCCATCTGACTACACACACTCTGAAAAAACATTGTTTCTATTTAAAACTAGTCATGTTAGCAAAATAGTTTTGTTGTTATTTACGAAAAAATCTACAAACAGACAAACTGTAAATTCTAAAACAAATTTTCGAGCAGATTAATGTAAAAAGGATTGTATCTCTTACTATTAAAATATGAATGTTGAATACAGTTAGAAATTTCATACACACTCTATTTTAAAAGTAAAGCTTATTTGGTTTTAGTGTTTCAACAATGTTATATTTTATCTTATTTTAGTGCTTTCACCTTTTTATATATCATAACTCATAGATGGAGTATGTTTTCATCATCATCATCATAATAATCATCCAAGCGTTTATTTCTCTTTTATAAACCCAGGATTGGCATTCCTAAAAATACTTGCCTTTTTAAATACTTTTCTTCGGCATCCTTATAGTTAGTTAAGTCAGTTAAAAAGAAAAACTAGTAAAAACAATTTATGTTTTCCCTTACAAACAGTACGAGTGGAGCGAAGTTCGGCGGGATAGCTAGTATTTTAATAAATTTAACTTTACGTAATTAACTTATTATGGTATGCAAATTATTACTTCGTTAGATAATCATGCAAAAACTATCTTTTAGTCTAAAATAATAAAAAATTGAGTAAGTATTTTTGAACTTATAACTCCTAAATTGTCCACCCTAGGGCCTTTTTGCAAATCATACTAGCTGCATATTATTAATATGTTCAGAAATAATTTATAAACTAGCTGAGCCCGGCATTATCCATGGCAGGAAACCAGTGAATATCCAGTCGAGTCAAACAGACCGACGGACAGATAGACAGACATACAAAAATTATAAAAAAATATTCTGTTATACGTAAATACTGTGTTACATTCACATTCAAGTAGTAAGAAGCGGTCTAAATCCATTTAGTTTTATAGACAAGTACTGTAATATTTTTAATTATGTATTATAGAGGGCTTCCTCACCACCTGCTCCTTCGACTATTTGACGGACGACATGGACATCAAAGTGTTTGTACTCGCCATATTTATATGGAGTTATTGTATCCCGATGTTTTTCCTGTGTATCTTCTACTGGAAGCTGTTCGGTGCTGTGAGTATAGACTGTTTAGTACTAAGTTGGTCCATTCCGAAAAATTCTGATTTATGCAAATAAATCAAGACCTTTTACGTGCACGAATATAAGATCCGACACGACCATCAAATAATATCGAGCAGTAAATAAATACGTAACTTTACTGGCCGGGCTCTTTTCTGCACGTCAAAATAAAAAATAGGAGAACTGATATTATTTGAAGTTATCGATCTGTGCTAGTCGTCACATACTCTGCCATCTCATCACTGTATTAGTACTCACCACAGCGAGTACCTTATCAGGTAGGTAGGCAATAACTACCAAAATATTTAAGCATCATCCAGACGATTGTAATCACGCCATCAACAAACGTGACCTTGGTGGAAACTTTGAAACAGATCAAAATTTTGATTAAATCTACGTTCCACACGGATGTAAACCAATATTTTAATCCATGTGGAACCCTTATTAGAGTAGGTACCCAATCTTACAAAGATTTAACATCATAAAGAAGTATAATCATTACCTACTACAATTAAATATCAAAAAGTTTTAGATTCAAAAGGTATAATGTTCAATATTTAGATGACTTCAATAAAACTAGTTAAACCCAAGTATCACCCCCGTTTCCCCAAAGGGGTAGGCAGATATACAACCAGGTAACACAATCCATAGTGTAGTAATTGGCACACCTATCGCCAACTGTGCACATATCCAATCTAAACGAAGTTTTTATTAGAAAATTAAAAAAATACTGTTTGTTTTTTTGAGGTGTTGGTCGAACCCCGGGCCTAGTGCAGTTATGTCCAATACTAGACAGCTTAACCACAAGAGCGATAATGTAGAGACGATCCTACCTTATATTAGTTTGGGAGAATTGATGTTTTTTTTTTTGGAATGACTAATAAATGTCGCCAACCTCGCGGTTTTTACAACTTCACCGGATTTTAGGGAATTTGTGGACGTTTGTTACTTTTTACGCAAACTCTTCTAAACGGATGTAGATGAAACTTCACAGTTATATGGTTTATACATCAGAATGATATATAAACTACAATTTTAAAAAAATATACCTATGTATTTTCTACGGGCAAAGCCGCAGTCAGAAGCTAGTATTATGCGAAAGTTTGTAAAGACGCATGGTTGTTACTCTTTTCCACCAGAACTACTGAACGGATTTAGATTAAACTTTCGTAGTAACGTACAGGGTTACTGGTAACTAACGCATAAGCTTTTACGCATACATTTTGTCAGAGGACGATGAACTTTTTGTCAGAATAACAGACAATTTATAAAGATTTTGTATAATGAGGGACGTTGGTGAAACCGCAGCTGGAAGTCAGTTTAATACAGAGAATCTGGTTCTAGAATTTTCACACACTAATAATGTAGAAAAGCAACAGTGAACCAACTGAGCTTTCCGCTTATTGTGTTCTTTCGATTCTAAGAATTGAAAATATGAAATACTCTATAACTTAGTCTAGTATTAAAAAATACTAAGTGCCAACCCTAAAGGGATCGAAAGTCAAAACCGTGAAAGGGAAAATATCCTGAAAAGAAACTGAGCGTGAATATTTTTGTTCGTATTGTATGCGAGATTGAAGCACATTTAGCGACTCCAAATCCCAAATTATATTAGAAAATTTGTATTCATAACCGTTCCCTCGTGTATGTGAAGCATTCATTTATATTGTAATTTTGCTACAATATAAGGAGCTATTTTCGAAATGCCCATTTTACTTAGAATCTTAAACGTCGTAGGTTGGATATTGACCTAACTTAATACTGCCTTTCGTCACAGATACGTTAACTGTTCCTCATATTTCATTAAAACTTAAAGACTAATTATTCCATAAAGGTCTCTGTATGTGTTATGTAAACCGTTATTTTTGAGAATATTGACCTTAGTATGATACTGGTACTAGCACTGTTACTGTTAGTACCGGTACCTGTCTTATAACTGGTAGTGGGTTATATACCGGTGCTGATTCAATTTTACCAGAACCAGACATTACATTACCAAAGACAGTATATTTACTAATCTTTGACATTATGTAACATCGAAGATATCTACGTCACTACTAAACCGATTTTAACAATAGTTTTAGCACAACACCGCACTAGTATTCAACAGGTACCTTAATTAGGTACTGTATACGGAATACAGGTACACACTTTGGCAGCGGAATCCAGGTTTCGAAATGGTGAGAACCACTAAGTACCGGTACAGAACTTGTACTTTTGGTGTCGGTTTCAAGCCTTACTTACTCCGCTTAAAATAATTCTAAGATGCGTGATCTTGAGAATTGTTAATGTCTATTGACTTTCGCTTCAGTCAAACTGCGTCAAACTCTGGATCAATCTTCCCAAATCCTGGGAACTGTGATTTTTAGATTTTCAAGTAAACGAATGTGAACACTAGATCTTGCATTGTCCACAAGAAAATCATATACCACGTTTGTGGAACCATTTATCTATTACAGCAATCCCAAACTTCTTGGGAACCTTTCAGAAACTAGCCTCCTCGTTTCATAACGGCCAGCAATGGATGTATTGCTGATACACATAAGATTTAACATCCAGTGACCCTCTACATAAACTCATTTACCTCGTCTCATATTAAAGCCAACTTTTATTTTAAAATCGTCCGTGGAAGGTTTCTTTTATAAAAAATTATGTAACACAAGAGTCTGTCTAAGGAATTCGTTTTAATTTCTAGGTTCGTCTCCACGAAAAAATGCTCCGCGAACAAGCAAAGAAAATGAACGTGAAATCTCTGGCCTCCAACAAGGAAGATGCTGGCAAGAGTGTGGAAATCAGAATCGCAAAAGTGGCCTTCACAATCTTCTTCCTATTCGTATGCGCATGGACTCCCTATGCCTTTGTCGCGATGAATGGAGCTTTTGGAGACAGGTTTGTTTTACGAAAGCTATTAAAAATTATGTGAAAGAAATTTTAAATTTGGTAATTAACCCCGTTTTGGTCCGGGTTCTTGGTCCTTGAATAGACTTACCTACCTTTCTGCCTGGCAGCTCATAAGAGACGAGCATAAATTTTATGAGTCATCGCCAACACTGCAATTAGTATAGAATGATGTGCTGAAAATTATCCGGACAGGAATCCACCTATTTAAATCATGTTCTCCCCGTGTTTGTCCGGGCTTCTTTTGCAGAATAAACCATCTGCCTTCCTGCCAAGCAGCTCGTAAAAGGCGAGCATTGGTTTACCGTCACTAACACCGTGACGTGCTACTAGGTGGTAGAGTTTCGCAGCGACTCGCCCGGATTGGTACCACTGCCTATTCCTGCCGCCATAACGTCATGTTCCGGTTTGGAGGGTAAGGTAGCCGGTAAACTTACTTTTGCTCGAGGCTTGACATCCCGGCCGCAGGTTGGCAACGCACCATTACCACCTTTGGTGTCTCTAGGCGGCGTGAATTTCTTACCACAAGGAAATCAGTCTGCTTGTTTGCCTTCCATTATCATAAAAAAAATGTTCCAACCTAGAAGGTAGGTAATTCATTGCACTTGCTCAATTAGCCTTATATCTCGGTCAAAGAACAGCGACTTATAATATCTAAGATCTGATATCTAACACTATAGAGGTAGATAAATAAATAATTAAAAGTGCATATTATAGCAAGTATTCAGTTTTTTGCGGGTATAGCCTGGTATGATTATCACTACATAGTATAAAACAAAGTCGCTTCCTCTGTCCCTATGTCTCTTTGTATGCTTAAATCTTTAAAACTACGAAATGGATTTTGATGCGTTTTTTTCGATAGATAAAGTGATTGAAGAGGAAGGTTCATATGTATATTTTATACCCGTGCGAAGCAGGGGCGGGCCGCTAGTTATATTATAAAAATGGTTGCCTGTAAAGTCGGTTTTACGAGCGAAGATTTTACGTGATAACGTCTTTTTCTCGTTAGAATATTTATTGATATGAATATTATTAAATTGCACAATAGGAACAAGGAACTTAATGAAAATAAGAAATGCACAAATTTTAATTATAGAAATATATTTTGTTTACTAAAACATTGTACCGGTCCGGCGGGCCTCTCTCTCGTTCGGGGACTCATCGTAACAGACGTGAGCGGGCGTTACACTTTTTCAAGAGTGACTCCGAGCCACAACCGAATTTAAGACGTTGTCACGTTAATTTGTAAATAAAAGAACATTTGTTGGAATGATGACAAATATAGCCTACTTGGTATAAATTCTAAGATTGAGTTCAAGGATCGCAGCCTTTACGTCATTAGTCTCGAGGGTAGTAATGTGTGTGACCTTATGTCTGTCTGGGTATTTATTACTGACATGCCTATACCAAAAGGTCAACGAGTTCTATTAAAAAGACAAGAACAATATTTGACCTTATTCAGTTTCAAATAAATTTTCCAAAAAAATATTTCTGTTACTATCGTTTATGTTCGTTACCTCAGTTTTGACTTTTTTAAAGAGTATGCTTACCGTTTGTTTTTTTTATATGAATGGTACAAATATTTGTATCTATGTAATTATTATCTCAAATCTTCCAATTATAAGATTCATCTCTACCATACAAGTATTCAGATACCTCATGTGTCATTAAAAAACTATGAGATAGTTTTTAGTATGATGATTTTTAAATATTTTGAGTAAAACAACATGGGATCTAGCAAATGAGCTAATGTATTTATAAAACAATCTGTGCAATAGGTTTTATGTTTTTAACCGACTTGGAAAAAGGAGGCCCTTATATGTTTGAATCCTGTATTTTTATGTATTAATCGATTTCTCCGTAATTTCTAAATTTATTTTAAAAAACCTTTTTTTATCTGAAAGAGCTTACTTCCGAAGCAATCCCATTGCCACCAACTCTATACCTAATGATGAAATTCCAAGGATATAGAGAAAAATACTCAATGTCTGTGAACCTAAATGACACTCGTATTGAAATCGCATTCGATTTTTCACATTTTAATTGCTCTTAAATTATTTAAATCCGTCGGTAACCAAATAGTGAATAAATATAGCTGGACAAGTCACACAAATTAAATCTAACCCCAAAGTAAGCAAATTATATGCTTGTGTAATGGGTGTTAATCAACGATACTGATACACAGAAATACTTAAATAGATACCAGAATAAATTTAACAAACACCCAGACCCGGAAATGCAGACATTTAAATGTTCATCACACAAATGCCTGCCCCCGTTGGGAATCGAATCCGAGCCATGCCGTTGGTTGATGTAGTTAGGCGTGTACGCTAGCCACTCGACCAAGGAGGCGTTCAAATAAATTGCGCCTGGCTTATACTCTTGGTAATCTAAAAAATAAAAATCTCTGCAACATGCTTTAACATTTTCATTAATATACACCGCTTGTATAAAAAACTTTCACTTTACGTAGAAGAGAGCGTATTAAAAGACTTTATTACTGTGCAACAGGTCCTTATTTGCATATCATGATAACCCTTTCTTTGAAGTACATATTGGCGACGCTTAGTGGATATAAAATGTAAATCACCTTCCTTATTGAGAAGTATTTTTTCAAAGAGTATATAAATACTACGTACTAAGAGGCGGGACATAGACACATAGCAAACCCGAATTTGTATAAAGTTTACTTGAAAAATTATAACCCCTATAATTTGAAAGTAAGCCTAAATGCATTCAGATATAAGGCAACTAGTGTCATATGATTTGGGCGAATAAAAAACATAGCTAACTTATTTTTTTTTTATTTTTTGATATGCAAGTTGCGCTAAACTGTATTTTTTATCAGGAGTATCTTAACACCTGTGGCGACGATGGTGCCGGCAGTCTGTGCGAAAATAGTATCATGTATTGATCCGTGGGTCTATGCCATCAACCATCCCAGATACAGGTGAGTTTATCTTTTTCATTTGGTCATTGGATTTCTGAAGAATAAATATTAATATTTGGGTAAAATACACGAATCGCTGCTGTGGTCTTACTTGACTTCTTGAGGTCTCCGGTTGAATACCCGGGTTTGACATCAAAAAAAAAAAGAAAACGTGCATTTTCAAACTGTCGATTTCGAATTATTACAATTCGATTATCTCGTGGTAATGGCAGACAGATGGACCGATTTTGCAATTTTTTTCGGTTATTGTCAGGAGAAGTTGCTATGAACAGAAAAACCGGGACATTGCAGGGAAATTGGGAAACACAATACTTTAATTTTAATGTCATTTCAAGCGATACGAAGTTTGTCAGGTCAGTTAGTTTTCTAATAAAAATATCATTGCCGATAGCTGCCTAGTGATAGAGTGGGACTCCTAACTTGCATAATATAAATAATATTTATTTATTGTCTACTCCCACTAAACACTTATTTTCTTAACTTATTTAGACGAATTTAACTTGAACAACTTTTCTGAGAGTCTGGTACCTGTAATACGTAAAAATATTAGTTACGGGATGGTACCAGGTCTTCCGCAACTCGATAATAAGAAATGTTATGTTTGTTTTGGTCCGGGATCCTTTGCAGAATAGACCATCTGCCTTCCTGTGCCAGGCAGGTCGTAAAAGGCGAGCATAGGCTTACCGTCACTAAAAGTAGAATCTCGCAGCAACTGGCCCGGATTGGTACCACCTCCTTACATATTCCAGCCGCCATAATGTCAGCGCTTGCGCTTGTGTTCCGGTTCGAAGGATAAGAGTAGCCGGTAAACTTACTTTTGCTTGAGGCCTAACATCCGGGCCTAAGGTTGGCAACGTACCATTACCATCTTTAGTGTCTGTAGACGGCGTGAATTTCTTACCATCAAGAAATCCGTCTGCTTGTTTGCCTTCCAATATCATAAAAAAGATACCTATGGGTGTTAGCCAAAAATACTACAGTTTTTAAAACTAACGAAATGAGTTTAACTTGTCGTTTTTGTATAAATTAAAATGTGCATAAGAGCGAAGTTAGCATGGTTAACATTAAAATAATTAAGTATGTGTACAACTTGAGGTAAATAATGATAGAAAAATACGCAATTTAGTAGTTATTAGGTTAATATAAGTAAAACCCGCTCGCTTTTGTGAGTGAACTGTAAGGTAAAGAAACTGCAATAAATCAAAATCGAATCAAAAATCATTTATTTCTCTTACAAATAGTTTAACAGAACCAATACTCATAACGAAATTTTAATATATATAAATTACGTGTCACGTTGTTTGTTCGCGATGGACTCCTAAATTACTTAACCGATTTCAATCAAATTTGCACACAGTGTGCAGTTTGATCCAACTTGAAAGATAGGATAGCTTACATCTCAATTTAAGTGTGATCAAAAAACTTACCATCCGAGCGAAGCCGGAACAGGCAGCAATCATATAGATTCAAATAGAATTTTTCACTTTTGTCAGTTTGGGAACCTGACTTCCTCGCGTAAATTAATTTACCGGCTATCTACGCCCAAAATCGGAACACAATAATGATGAGCACTAATTTCATAAAGACGAGAATAGTTAAGTCACTTCTTATTGTTTTCAAATTTCTAAATTTATGTAGTCTAGCGGTTCAGTTGTTGGACTTGACTGCATGAGGTCCCAGGTTCGATTCGCGGGTCGAGCAACAAAACAAAAAATTGGGTTTTTCCAATTTACAAATAAAAAAATGTTGCTCGGGATTTGATATTTGCTCGGTTGGCGATAGGTTTGCCACCTATCACGTTGTGGGACTTAATGTCTTTGACTAGTCGTGGGTGCCTTGTGCCTCTGCCTACCTCTTCGCGGATATGGGCGTGAAGATACTTTTTTTAAACCGCTAAAAAATATTTGTTTTACAGGGCAGAGCTAGAGAAACGCATTCCCTGGTTGGGAGTCAGAGAACCGAACCCGGACACTGTCTCCACCTCGAGCACAGCCACCTCACAGACACAGAACCCTACGGCAGAGGCGTGAACAAAGATATTAAACCTTTACGACTGCGGCTTTCCCATGGATTTGCGGGCGGATAATAGCCGCTTTTTAATAGGATTAAATATTACCAGACGCGTTACAAAATGTATATCATAAGGTCAAGTGAAATACATTTGACCTTATGATGTTATTTATTGTTTTGGAGGGTTTTTACGTTATAGTAAATTAATGACAATATTTCTAAGTATTAATGTCACGAAAACTAAAAAAAAATCGAGGATAAACTGACGACTAATGCAACTATGACTGAATATAAGTATTTAAATATTTATGTGTGTTTTACTCATTCATATCTGAACGCCTAGTCCCTTGCTAGGTAGGCAGAGTATCGAGATTCATGTCACGGTTCCTACAGACTTGCATACTTCCTCCACATTTATTACGTACTCTTTTTTAACCCTTGACGAAAAAAGAAGAGAAGAGAGAAGAGAAAAGAACTGCTAAGGACCGTGACTGTTTTTTTTCTATTTTTTGTTTGAAAGCTGACGTGGATGCGATGCGAACTACATAATATTATATAGGTTTGCCTAGTTTTTTTTTTTAATTTACAAACAAACTTTTTTTGTTTCACTAGCAGCGTAGACGATTTTACTAATCTCTACTAATACACAAGCCAGCGACGCATCTATAGCATCTTTGGTATCTACAAGCGCTGTTGTATGATACTATCACCAGCGCCGTGTGGCGTGTGTTTGTTTGCCGTCTTACAAACAACCTCATCGCTTATTCGAAGTTGGCTAAAAATAAGAGATGTTCCCGGATCATTATACCTATTATTGATATAGCTTAGGGTTGTGTTACTTTGAAGTGGTTATTTAAATTGGTCATAAGTACTTCAAATATTGTACAAAGACAATAAGGAAGTTTCGCTTAATAATAATAAATAGAATAATTAAAAAAGGTTTTGTTTGAAGATCATTGAGTTGTAAACAGGACTATAGGAAGGAGGAAAGGAGCTTACATTGCTGGAACGCTATCGGCTATCATTGTGCCCCCTGCTCTCGCTACATATTTTTATGATCACATTGCGTTTTACGTGATCCTTGTTATGATGATGAAGCATTGAATAGTTCCTTTATGGACAGTTACTTTACTCTTTGGAATAGTCTTGCTTCCTTTTATGATTAGCACTAAGGATATAACGTAGGTAATTTCGGAACCAGAGTCGACGGCGGAATTTCTAAAATTTATTTATCGGAATCTGTGTGAATGCAAAAGGTATGTTAATGCTGTAAGTGGCGGCAAAAGTGACACCTATATTTTATTTTATGGCTAATAAAAACAACGTAAATATAATTAGAATATAACAACGAGCTGTTTACCTGCGACTTCATCATCATGGAATACATTTTCGTATAAAATTAATATGTTTCGTGGGAGTTGATTTTTGAAATTATGTTTTAACTCGGTCATAACTAACTACGAGTAGATACCTATATGGTAACAAAATTTGTCATAACTTCACCGTAATCGTCCCCACGTGAACGATTTAACGATTTAACTTGAATGGAAGCGCAACAAACAGACTATCGCTAATTAATCGAGTCGATTTCGTGCGCACTTAACGTGGCCAGGCAGTCCCATCTCACCCCATGCACCCGCAGAGCCATCTCTAACCACTGCCCGCTCCAGCTGGTTTCCCCTACTGGGTTCTTTCAGGGACTAATCACAGTGGGAGACGTAAAATTTCGGGGGCTGGCGAGACGGGGCTACATACACCAGACTTGACACCAGGTTTGACACCTTAGACCCACGACCAAAGACATGGTTTTGGCCACATCCAGCTGTAAATACCAATATCCCAATATGATAAAGGACAACCGTAGCTTACAAACACCATAAATGTCCAGGATACGTCGATTTACTATGACCAAGATGTATTACAAATCATCTCTTCAGGGCAATCGGCTACCCCCCTCTGGATCGGAAAGAACATGAAAGTGTAATTATAGCGTGAGGACGTAAGGCGGTGGAACCCCACCACATAATTTTACATTGATACTTACATAGTGGACTTCATGAAAAAAACTTCTTATTAGATAAAATATTTTAACGGAGAAAATGGTATTTACTGTTGGTGTAACGGTTTCGCCACCTATGCCCGGTTCTTATATTCAAGAATCGAGTCGTTTTGATTATGGAAGGTAGTTGTATGTACCTACCAATAATAAAATATTTAACTACGGTTGCTCGTTTTTAGTAGTTCTCTAAACATTTTTTTTAATATGAGAAACGTTGTATTACTTCTAAGCGAACTACGAATAGTTAAACTTTTGGATTAAGTTGTTGATTATAGGAGCTGGGCTTATGTATGTTATATTTTTCGCTGGTTTAAGTCGCAGCCCGAGGCTAAACGCATCAGAAATATTTTTTTGGCCATGACTATCAGTAAATCTTTGATTTGCGTACCAATAAATAGGTAGATATAATCCATAAAAATATGGTAATCTCCCATCATTGTGCCGCGATCTTTTTCCGCCAACAACGCATTACAGACAGTAAGAACGGTCATCGCTTTACAACCTACCTACTGATAAACTATTTATTTCAATGTCCTAAAGTTCAGTTACCTTACGAAAAGTTTAATCTTAAAGTTGCAAAAGCTCACCAAAAATAATTAAGTATGCCCTTGCAACCACAGGCTCATTACGTTAACAAAAAGAACGAAGTCGGCGTAATCTGCTTGCTAAGTTTCATAAACGAAGTTCGCCCAGCTCATTAGGGCATCGTTGGCTGTAAGCCTGGAGGCGACCACGTACATAAATATACTTTAGCTCGGAGGCATGGAGCTTTATTTGACATAAGACCGTAGTGCGCTTATGAATTTTCTGGTGTAGTTAAGTACTATCGTGAGAGAAAATAAATGTAACGTTAAATACTTACAACATGCAAGATGATGTTAATAAGAAGATGATGATGAAACTTATTGAAATACAAAATAATAAGTATCCATATCACGTACATTTTTTTTGATAATGGAAGGCAAATAAGCAGACGGATTTCCTGATGGTAAGGAATTCCAGCCGCCTAGAGCTCCGAGCTCCGAGCTTCCGTCCTCGAGCAAAGGTAAGTTTACCGGCTACCTTACTCTCCGAACTGGAAAACGTCAACGGTAAGCACTGACGATATGGCGGCAGGAATAGGTAAGGAGGTGGTACCAATCCGGGCGAGTTGCTGCGAAACTCTACCACCTACAAGGATGTCACGGTGTTAGTGATAGTAAGCCTACATATACCTACTACTTAAACATACCTAATCTTCGTTGGAACTAGATCAGTTCTTGTAATTTTAATTTTGTAATTTTAGAGATCGTCGTTTGTATTTTTCTTTGTATTTCCAGTTATGTCTTTCCTTTTCACGGGTCAGCTGATAGAAATCTGTTGCTGGAGATAAGCTCGCCCATTGTACTGTATTATCTTTATGTTTGTGTTTAGTGATAACGTTTTGTGTATAATAAAGATATTATTATTCTTTTTAATATTAGGTAAGTACTTAACTTATAACATACTACATAAGTGCATAACTCCTACGAATTTTATTAATTAACCAACTGCAAGGTACTTATGCATTTTGCACGTATTTACAATAGGTATAATCACCCTAGCGTTAAATGCTGTTATTTGTTTACTTACCATAAAACCTAGGTACTTAGTTAGGCCTAATGAGGCCTAACATCCCGGCCTCAGGTTGGCAACTCACCATTACCACCTTTGTCTCCAGGCGGTGTGAATTTCTTACCTACAGGAAATCCACCTGCTTCTTTGCCTTCCACTACCAATAATAAAAATGTGGTGTCTAGGAACGAAATTCCTTCGGCTAATGTAGAATCGACACAATTCATGAGTAGGTACATTACTATGCATTGGCGGGGTGGAGTACACTATACACTACTCGCTTCTGTATACGACTGTCGCGCCTGCGTACGTCTCATTTAACGGTTTTATTCCACCCACTTTTTCTTACGGTTTTTACTATCACGTTTTTTCAGTTCCGTCGCGCAGCAAAATCCCTATCTCATCCAAGCCTGCCGTAAGGAACTTCGTTCCAAAAATAAACCGTAGAAGTAAGTGACGCCCCGAGTCTATCATGAATGTGAGTTTGCCCATAACACCTATTTTGGAAGAATTATCTTTCAAATAATTTATGTTATAAGAAACCATGTCATTACTAGACCACACCAATGAAATGACAGCTCTTTTCATGGTTAGCGTATAGGAACAAAAGATTCTCCCGCAGTAAAAGGTAACCTAAATTCTGATAAGGTTATTTATTACTACTATACAAAACTTGGAAAAAAGTGAACTGACAAACCGATAAAAAATAACTCTCGTTTTCATTTCTATTCTCTATTTTAAAGCTGTATTTAAGTTGTATTCTAAAACAGCAAATAATTATTTTTAAAAAAAGGTTTCATTTAGGTACAGATTTAGTTTTATTACATGTAGACACTGCCAATGTAGTTTATCTAACTTTTTTAGTTTCAGTTTTTAGCCCCTACGGCTAGGCGCCACATACTTTTTGCGCGCCACTCAATTTTGGCATTTTTACAGGTTTAGAAATCGTATAACGATTTACAAACCAGCGAATGTTCAACTATGCAGTGCCATTAGAATGAAATAAAACGGCTGTAGCGTACGGTTGGGCAGACAGACGAAATTTTTAAAAGTATCTTCACGTCCATATCCCCAAAGAGGTAAGCAGAGGCACAAACAGGGCACCCACGACAAGCTGAAGACACTAAATCCCACAATGTGATAGGTGGCAAGCCTATCGCCAACCGGGCACATATCCAATCCCGAGACACATTTTTTTTAAATTAGAAAATTGGAAAACCCATATTTTCTTTTTGTTGCCCGACCCGGGATTCGAACCCGCAACCTCATGCAGTCAAGTCCAACACCCGGACCGTTAGACCAGAGGCGAAATTTTTAGGGTTCTAATTTTGCCGGATTCGGTTTAGAACTTAAAAACCCATCCTTTTATTCTTGGATAGTCAGATCAGTATCAGTAAGAGTAAAAACCTCAAGCCTGCATAAGTTTTTTGTGTTTTAATTTTAGTCTTTTTAGGAAGAACAATTATAAAAAAACTACATTATGTAAAAATGCTTTTATTAAAATCCGTGATCTGTTTTATTCTCTTAATATTTACAATTGTTTCAAATCTAAGTACAGGATAAAAATGGAATGTCAATCAATAATATTGTAGTAATACATTATACATCTACCGCAAACTTGGTTAAATATCATATAACAATAATCCCTAGACGTAATCCCTAGACGTAATGTTACAAGTTTCGAAATCTAGTTTCTTACAAGCATTTCTTAAATTCTGTTACAATTTAAACTAACAATATTAACCTTTTTTTAATTTTACACTTTATTTTTAGAACTATGTAGTTACTTTTTATATAATTTCTTATTGTATTTTATCTGCTCTTGAGGTGAAATAAAGTAAATACTTTAAAAAACTCAGAATATTGTAATATTATGCAAAATAAATGACAATAAAACTTAAAGATTAGCGGCCGCTTTCAAAGACATCGATTATCTTTTAATGTCATTAAGTCGATATTTTCATTCAGTCAAAAGTCAAAGAGGATGCATTCTTGTCTTTCTGAGTGTGTAAAAGAAATTTAGAAGCCCGTTATATTGTCATCGCAAATGTTGTTTGTGTATGGCAATTTATCACATTAGCAATTTTGACAAAACAATATTTTAAAAAAGGAATGCGAAATATACTCTACATAGATTTTTTCTATTCCTTTTAAGAAAGAACAGATTACGTATTTAAGCGTTAACTTATAATAATCACAAGCGGTTTTTTATGGTTTTCATTTAACGTAATAAAAGCTGCAAAAATACTTTTTCAAATTTTTTTTAAGAAAAACAATATCATCTAAGACAAGTATTGAACCCGCAACATTCGTCTTTCGCTGGCGATACTCTGCCATTTGGTTTTCTTTAAAAAACATGAAAATATATTCCAAGCACGGGAAAATTGCTAAAAATTTTGGAACATGTTTAAGTTTTATCTCCTCGTTTTAAGATGCTTCAAAATCGCAAACGATGTTTCGCATGTTAAAAACAGCATAAAACATAAATATGTAGGTGATTTTTTATCCGTAAAAAAATTGTGGAGAGTTTGGTAAATGATACAGATTTCTTTTTTACCTGCACATTAAAAAAATAATAAATAATATTGTTATTGTAACGTTAATAGTATCGTAAAACACCAAAATAAACTTTTTTAATAAAAAAAAAATCTCTTAACGTATGTAAACTATGTAAAAAATATTAAAAAAAACCTAAGTTATGTAAAAAAAAACAAATGGAGGCGAAATTATTTGTTTCTTAAAAAAACTAAAAAAAACATATTTTCCACACTATTTTTTCCAGCCAGAGTAAAAAACACTATTCATAAAACAAATTCTCCACGGATACACTAATTTTCATTCCAAATATGATGATAAATTTATTGCACTTTATTTTCGTCTGCGGCAGATCGCAAGTATTTTCTTCATATTTTACAGTCAAGAAATGCGTGAAGTAGTTCAACCTTATTCATAGTAAGTCTTTAAAATTAACGTTCAAGCTTTGGGAGCATACATACAAAGACATTTCATAGAGAGTATACATAAAGCCCGGTGAAGTTGTAAAAACCGCGAGATTGGCAACATATTTCTCACTCCAAAAAAAAGAGTATACATGCAAAATTCAGGATTATTTTTCGGGCAAAGTTTCAATCCGGATACTTTTCAAAGAATTTATTCTTAACTATACAAAATAATCGTTATTTTACACTATATTATCTCTTTCAAATTCCATAAAAAAAAACAAGACAACAATCTTTACTTAATGTAATCTTGTCTCTTTTTAAAAGCTTTTATTTAACTTGCAAAAATATGTATATTAGTTCGGATGGAATCAAACAATCAAATCAAAATAAAAAAAAATCAAATCAAAAACCCAATTTTGAAGCAGATATCTTCAAACGATTGAGTTGAAATTTTGTATACACGTTTACTTTGGATGACAATGCATGATAAAACACATGACGTCATTCTAAATCCAATGTGGCGTACCATGCAAAATGGCGGAATAGTTATTTTTAATGCACTTTTAAATTACACAATGAGTTAAAACAAAAACATAACCGTATTGAATGTAATAAAGTTACAATTTAAAGTAATTAATTACTAAATAGTGGAAAAGACTACTTCAAAAGGTCAAACTACAGCAGGGCCAATACAAGATTTCTTGAACATTAAATACAATTTAAGAAAATTCGACTCTTTAAGCTTGATTAATACTTCATAAGATGCAAAAATGTCTTCATATGTAACCTCCTTACACCTGGTCCAACCAATCATATTACTTTTGACAACTGTCGAACTTATATACAACCTATTGCTGTCCTTTTCAATCGTATTGTATCAACGCGTTCCTCTCCTGCTGTCAAAAGTTAAATAATAGGTTGTTCTAAGTGTGTATTATTTAATTATATTAAAACTTAGACTATAGAGTATATCCAACTTTTATAGAGTCCATAGAAAACATTCGGTGTCGGAAACATAACTACAATTTTATTTTGTAAGATTATATAAGAGAAAATATTGAGTAAGTTGGGAAATTTCAAGATCATACAAGTACTACTTAATATATTATATCATTGGGGGATCGAAATATCTCATTGTTACTTTCGATAACTACACCTCACAATAAATTTGTTTGAAAGACAAATATTCTAGAATCGAAATCGAATAGAAACTCCTCTATATATCCACATTGAGTTTCCTAGAAGCCAACCATTTTACAGTAAGTGTGTCTGAGTAGCTCATTAATCTTGATCTACACAAATTAAAAATAAATAAGGCAACACAGGCGTCATCGTGTCGTTTATCGCTTTGGGAATATTCTTTGAATGACAGCCTTTGTTAATTTAAAAATGTGTAGATATAATCCAATGCTGCCAACTAAAAAAGTACATTTAATAACATAATTTTCATTGATCTAAAAATTGGACCTTGTTTCGTGAGAACAACCCAATCCAAAAATGGCCAAAAAAATTAGTTGCCTATGTCAAAATAACTAAAGAAAATGTGGGTGAAACTGGATACCATCGAATGTGGACTGACAAGCGCGTCTTACAGGGTATCTAGATAATGTAAGTACACTGAGCCGTGAAAAATATCGGACGTCATATTTTTAAATAAGAAACACTTGTACTGTTTTACGTATCATAATTTATTAATTTTAAATTGCCTACCGGTTTCGCTTATACAGCGTCACCATGGCTAAAACTTAAACTACTAAACAATATTTTTGATTTGTAAATATAAATTCATTTACAAATTGTATATTATAATACATTTATATTTACAAATCTAAAATATTGTTTAGTAGTTTTAAGTTTTAGCCCTGATATTACTGTATAAAGGAAACCGGTAGGCTATTTAAAAAAATAATAAAGTATAAGTGATACGAAAAACAGTACAAGTGTTTCTTTATTTCAAAATATGCATATTTGGAAGTTTTACCAAGCACCGACGATGGAAAATATCAAATATATCGGACGTCAGTCGAGGAAGTGCCCTTGAACGTTCGGACGTCAGACAGATATCTGACACGCTGGATGTTTATGTCAGCCGAAAGCGTCCGAGGACGGTATGTACACATTTATCAGTCGCGGCTGTAAGCCGGTTACTTCAGCTTGAGAGTGAATATTTTGTTGCTATAACACTAGCTATAAAAAAGGAAAAAAATCCCACTCTGCATAGCGAATCTTAGGTCAGAACTTTAATTCCATTCATTGCCACTATCTTAAGTCATATTTATGGATTGGGTCCTCATCGTGTCACAGTCCAATTATAAAAAATATTTAGCAATAACATAACTGATAATAACACAGAACAACATAGATATGACAGACTTTGTGATAAAAGCATATTTATAATAAACTTCTTTTATTTTACGGTAACAATGAGATATTAAATCAGTCCGTTCATTTAATACAAACTAAGACCGATGTTTGTTGCGATTTATGCTCTGAATAAGTCTACGTCCCCACCACTCTTCTAAGTTAAATGGCCTAAAGTTTGCCAGCTGTCGAGGAGCAAGTACTTCTTGGTAGTATTTGGCATCATCGCTACCTCTTTCTAATTCTCTTGTAACCTGAAATTAAAAAAAAAGAATTCAATGACAATATTAAAGAAGTATCTTCACGCTCATATCCCCGAAGAGATAGGCAATGGCACAACCAGGGCACCCACGACTAGCCGAATACACTAAGTCCCACAATGTGATAGGTGGCAAGCCTTTCGCCAACCGGGCACATATCCAATCCCGAGCAACGTCTTTTTTATTAGAAAATTGGAAAAATAATTAATTAATCAAATAATTAATTAATTGGAGACAAATATTTATTTACCGTTGTCTGCAGCTTTGTGTCTAAGTTTTTTTCACATACATATCTTCACGTGAAATCCCTTACTTGGTAGGCAGAGCCAAAAGTGCCAAACTTAACGATCCTAACAAACCGGTCCGGCTACCTTCACATTCATTACCATTTTTAAACACACACCGGTTTCGGAGACGCTTGACACCACCCTCGGCTACACTATAGCAGAGCGATCTGATCGTGGAATGTCAACCTTGGTCTCCCCGGCTACCTACATCCATCCACATTCGCATTGTATATCTGCTTTGTCAATCTTTCATCTGTCATTCTTTTAAAAGTTTTTTCACTCTTTTAAAACATAGAAGTACCTAAGCAAAAAGAACGAAAAGAAAGCCTTCTAAATAGTAAAGATTATTGTATTGTTAAGATAGTATTAAGTTTTTCCCCTTGTTGGTCCGGGCTCCCTTGCAGAATAGACTATCTGCCTTCCTGCCAGGCAGCTCGTAAAAGACGGGCATATGCTCACCGTCACTAACAGCGTGACATCTTACTAGGTGGTAGAGTTTCGCAATGACTCGTCCGGATTGGTACCACCGCCTTACCTATTCCTGCCGCCATAACGTCAATGCTTGCTTTTGTTGACGTGTTCCGGTTGGAGGGTAAGGTAACCGGTAAACTTACTTTTGCTAGAGGCCTAACATTCCGGCCTCAGGTTGGCAACGCACCATTACCCCCTTTGGTGTCTCTAGGCAGCGTGAATTTCTTACCATCAGGAAATCCGTCTGCTTGTTTGCCTTCCAATATTATAAAAAAAAAGTTTATTAAGCTGCTATTTGAAACTTATTTTGACTTTACAGACATTCATCCCCGTGTTGGTCCAGGTCCTCTGTGTACATCTGCCGGGGTAGGGATCAATTGCTGCCGCCGTAATGACAATGTCAGGTTCCGTTCCGGAGGACAGTGTAGCTGGTACACTTGCACAATACACTTAACACCTCGGCCACAGGCCAGCGACGCACCTACAACCAGGGCTTGAAATACCGGTATTTTTAGTGAACCGGTATTAATGACCTTGAAGCAATACCCTTACCAAGGCGTTACCTGTATTGTGTGTACCGGTACCAGATTTAGTACCGGTACTGTTGGTTTAAGGGTTTTGATAACGGTACTGTTTCCATAGTACCGATACTAGAAAATATATTACATATAATTTTTTCTTCAATCGAAGATATCTCTGTTCCTTCATAAAATATTAAAATAATACCGATACCCAAACAGGAAAATTGGCAACGTCGCACTTGTATTTAACGGGAACCTTAATTGGATACCGGTTTTTATCGGTATTAGTACCGGTACTTGCTAGATACCGGTATCGAGTCTGTACCGGTGTACGAAGTACCGGTACCCACTTTGGAACCGTTATGCAGGTATCGAAATGGCAAGAAACGCTAAATAGCGGTACTGAACCTGTACTTTTCGTACCGGTTCCAAGCCTTGCCTACAACATCTATGGTGGTGGTTATCTCTTACCATTACTGGAGCCATGTGCTTGTTAGCTGCTTTTTGGCATAAAACATATTTTATTTCAACAGATTCAAAATAAATTTTAGTTGACTTGTTAGAGCACTTAAGACTATATTTTTATTTTTATGATATTGGATGGCATGAACAAGCAGACGGATTTCTGATGGTGAGAAATTCACGCCGCCTAGAGACATCAAAGGTGGTAATGGTGCGTTGTCAACCTGAGGCCGGGATGTTAGCCCTCGAGCAAAAGTAAATGTACCGGCTACCTTATTCTCCGAACCGGAACACATCAACGGTAATTGCTAACGTTATGGCAGCAGAAATAGATAAGGCAGTGGTACCAACCCGGGCGAGTCGCTTTAAAACTCTACAAATTAGACAGATGTCACGGTATTAAACTACGGCCGTTTAGAGAATGCGTTCCTGACACGTCGCGATTGAACTGACGACGTAACTTTGTAATGGCGTTGCAGTTACGATAAAAATATTATTGCTGGTTGTTTACCGTTTTAACAATTGATGATCATTTAAACAACATTATTATATTAATAATCAATTAATGTTATAATATTGTGCCAAACTGAGTGTCAAATAACTTGGTAAACAATATTTTTCTAAATCTAAACTGCACTATTACAAGGTTATGTCAGAGCTTTATATTTGTAGTGCTGTGCTAACAATAACAGGCAATAATAGTATCGTAATCTGTTCTTATACAGTTATACTTTATAAAATAATACGTTTTGTTTTTCTTTTAAGAATTTGAAAATAATGGACTATAAGATAACTTTTATTAAATATAAAAATAAAACTACGACCCATCGACCATACATCCCACTAGACGCCTATTCTTTATAATTTTGCTTCAAAACAATTCTGGCAAATAGCTGAGGTGCGGGGAAGCGAGGAACTGCTTTCTTATTGGCCCTTGCAATGACAACACGTCTTTCTTTTCTTCTTTCTTTAGGTTTTGGCCTTCACGTTAGTATTTAGCCATTAGTCAAGTAGAAATTTGCATGAAATTTCATATCGATTTCAATTATTTTAATTAGTCATCAGTCATAAGTCGTCAGGAAGTCATGTCAGGCTCTTGGGTAAAGCGGTGGCCTGTTTACTCAAGCTCATGTAATGAGATTTGGCGGCAACGAGGAAAAAAATACGCTAATTTCTTCATGATTATTTCATTTGTGCACTTTCACTGAACAAAATTGTTCAAAATGCCACCAAAATTGACTAATTTCACTCAATATCAACACGGAATTCAATAATTATGAAAAAACTTCGACCATCTTTTCTCTCGATGGCGCCAAAACTCATGACAACACGTCATATTCATAAACAGATATGTAAGGTTAGGGATGAGACATATTTAATACGAACAATATATTTTATCGATATGCCTTTTATTTTGTGAAGTACGACATTGTAACGGATTATATCGCATTTTGTTATTGCACGTCACATCGCAGCTATACAACTCAACATCTCAAGGTCACACATTTTTGCGGTTAAGAGTAATATCCGTACTAGAATATATTAGGTCTCTACATCTGTAATTGGCGTTTTGTAGGAAAGGAACATAAGTCGAACATTTTTAATGCAATATTTTTATTTAATCAAAGTATGAACCAGTGTTTCCTAGGCACCTTTGCCGTCTCATAGGTAATTCATTGATCCCTCTACTAAAAAACCATTCGAACGGGAATCAATAAAATCTTTGGACGTGGTTTGGACAACACCATCAAAATTGAATTTTTCGAAAAAAAATATATTTTGTGGAAGTTAGGTTCAGGTGCGTGTTTTTTAAATTCCAATTAATGCTCTTCTAATTGAGAAGCCGTCTGTTGTGCAGTATGCGATCTAGCATTGTCATGAAGCAGCAGTGGTGTAAAGTGTATAAAACAATCTTCTGCAAAACCTTGAGATTTAATTCATTGTTTTTGGAATTTGGAATTCGGAAACCAATTCTCTCGTAAAACCAAATTAGAATCTTTTATTTTATGATCTTGTGGATACCTGATATAAACGACATACTTTATCAAATATAATTGTTTTTATTAATTTGAGTAATTCCCACCTAAACTACAGAATATCGTTGAAATACTGTAAACAAATTAGTTTTTAAATTGTCCCAGCTCTTTGAAAGTTTTATGACATACTAACCCTAACATAGCCTATCAGAACCAGTCTCGAATTTACATCACCCAGATAACCACCTAATGCACTTAAAAGAGTTCATTATAATCGGCCCAACTATTTATGAGTTATTCAATGACAAATAACAGCGTAGCAGAAGTTAAGTTTTCGATCGTGTTGGTCGGGTCCGCTGACAAAAAAAAAATCACCTGCCCCTCTGCCAGGCACCAAGTAGAGGCGAACACAGGTACAGCAGCTAATTGTCAACAAGATCACTGGTGATACAGTGGTGTGCAGCAACTTCTCTGTATAGTTATCCACCGCCTTACCCATTCCGGCCGATATAATGACAGTGTTACATTTCGATTCGGAGAGTAGGGAAACCAGTAGATTTGCACAATGGCCTTACATTCCGACTATAGGACAGCAATGCACCTGTAACATCAATGGTGTCTATAGGCCATGATTATCTGTTACCATTAAGAGAGCCGTGTACTTGTTCGCTGACTTCTCACGTGAAAAAGAGTAACTATCCAAAGGCCAACTCAAAAGTACCAGAGGAAGAAGATTTTTATTGTTTCTGTCAGTGCTTAAATTTATCGATAAATACATAAATACCTACATACAATAGCGGTATCCTATTCGGAATAAATAAATAAAAATATCGATAAAATAGATTTGCACATTAGTCCATCACTAGCTGTATGCAAACGAAAGTGATATCTTTAAAATCACATGTGTAAGAAAGGGATAGAAACCCGCATCTAACAATGACTGACCAGTATATGATGAACTCCGATAAACATCAAATAATTCAAAATGTTATTATGAATGTTATTATTTTTAATTAACCTACGGAAAGTTATACCATCTTTCGGTGATTTGAAGTGCGGCTGCTTTACCGTACCTATTATTAAATAGAACCAACAGTCATTTTGCATCTTTTTTTTTATTTTTTATACAATAACGCGACAATGTTTACAGGTCACAAACCTGGTCGATACTGTTCATATCTTTTTAAGCAATAAGCTACATTAGAACAATTACACTTATGTGTTGACAGAACCGTGTTGCCTTATATGCGGCGTCTATTGGGATGTGTGGTCGATGCTACGACCAAACCGAACGCGGGAAAGAAAGTAGCATTTTTATATTTAGGTTGAAAATGGTAACCCCAAATGGCGTTACTAGCATTTTCATACTTAGATTAAAAACGGTAACCCCAAATGGTGTTATGGGCCGCCATTTTGTGACGCTAAAACAGTCGTCTGTTATCGCTTCGTGCGCATAGACCACGGTCTCCAAGTGTTTTCGATCTGTTTTTACTTGATTACCCGGCTTTCGTTTAATGGACTGTGTGTGCTTTTCAAACTGACATTGGCGCTAAATCGGACTTCGATTGTGTTTTTGTGACTTTTGGTGCATAATAATGCCTAAACGTGTACAAACATTGAAAACTGGAGCCCGTGAGTTAATCATCAAGATGCAAGATTACTTTGAGCGGGAGCGGCAAAATGGCGGACCCCTGGTACCTGTCGAACAAGTACAAGAACGCGTCTCTCAAGCTTTGCGCGTCTATCGTTCGTTTGCTAACTCGAAGCGAGCTAGCAAACGAACTATAACAAATATTAATAAAGAAAAGTTCGGCTCTACTGGCATACTGGAAGATAATATTTTACGTTCCCCGTGTTGGTCCGGGCTCTTTTGTAGAATGGACCATCTGCCTTCCTTGCCAGGCAGCTCGTAAAAGGCAAGCATAGGCTTGCCATCACTAACACCGTGACATCCGACTAGGTGGTAGAGTTTGGCAGCGACTCGCCCGGATTGGTACAACCGCCTTACCTATTCCTGCCGTCATGACGTGTTCCGGTTCGGAGGGTAAGGTAGCCGGTAAACTTACTTTTGCTCGAGGCCTAACATCCCGGCCTCTGGTTGGTAACGCACCATTACCACCTTTGGTGTCTCTAGGCGGCGTGAATTTCTTACCATCAGGAAATCCGTCTGCTTGTTTGCCTTCCTATAACATGAAAAAAAAATTTTACGTACTCCGAAGAAGAAACGTAGAACTAAACCCGTGACAGATATTGACACCTTTGACGCCATGCAATCAGAAATCATATATTATATGGTTACTATTCCAGAAATGAATATCTCAACATGGAAAAGCTTTTGGCATCGTTATGAGAAGCTGGACTGTTTAGCGGGGGTAAAACTGCTTTAACCAAAATATTTAAAGATATTGGTTTTTCGTATAAAAAAACAGACAAAAGAAAAAAATATTAGAACGATACGACATAATTTTAAAACGGATAAGTTTTTTGAGAGAAGTAAAAAAAAGATAACTGGGATAATATCGTGTTCATTGACATCGCTAAACGCCAATCACACGGTGTCCCGTTCTTGTACGGATGATACACAAGCGTCGACGTCGAAACTAAAACGCCACGCAGGTTCTGCAAAATACGGCTTTGTGGAGAACGCGTTACTGGCATTTCAATCAAAAACCACAAATGTCTACCACGAGGAAATAAATGCCACTACATTTACAGAGTGGTTCCAGAACGTGCTTTTGCCCTGCCTACCAGAGCTTTCTGTAATATTCATAGCCTCCTATCATTCGGTTCAGATACAGAAACCACCTACCCAAGCTAATAAAAAAGAAGAAATGGTGGCTTGGTTACAAGTAAAAGGCATTGACGCAAATATGCAGATGCTAAAAACAGAGCTAATTAAATATGTTAAATAAAATAAAGCGGCAAATGTGCGATACGAAATCGATGAATTCTAAGAATTCCACCGTATCATTGCCAATATAACGCGATTGAGGTAATCTAGGCTCAAATAAAAGGTTACGCCGCCCGCCACAATACTTCCCCGTCATTCAGCACGAAAAAAATGATGACCCTATTAAAAGATCTCAATCTCGATCAGCTGTATTAATTTTATTAAAATAAATTAAAAAATATTATATTTCTGCAATAAAATCGTGAAAAATCAAAGCGTAATCATCCATAGTTAA